>JAQGBT010000061.1:0-100682 GCA_034698585.1 Disparrhopalites patrizii
TTCTCGCATTCTCTCTTTCTGATTTTCTCGCGTTCTCTCTCTCTGATTTTCTCGTGCGCTCTCTCTCTGATTTTCTCGCATTCTCTCTTTCTGATTTTCTCGCGTTCTCTCTCTCTGATTTTCTCGTGCGCTCTCTCTCTGATTTTCTCCCATTCTCTCTCTCTGATTTTCTCGCGTTCTCTCTCCTTGTCTCTCTCTTTCTCCCTCACCTTTTCTTGCATTCTCCCTATTTCTCTCCCATTTCCTCTCTTTCTATGTCATTGTTTTTTCATTCCTTTTGTCCCTTTCTCTTCTTTCCTCTATCCGTTTACTGATATTGCTCTCCCCCTTTATCTCTCTTCTGTTTTCTCCATTCTCCCTTGTTCTATGTCTTTCTTTTTCGTCTCCTTTTATTTCTGTATTACTGTATATTTGTCTCCTTATGTCTCTTTCATTCTCCTATTCTCTGTTTGCCCAAATTTTTGTATCATGTTCCCTATACTTCTCTCTTTGTGTATCGCTGCCTGTTTTTTTTTCGGATCTAATTTCTGCCATTCTTTCTCTATTCCTCTTTCTCTCTATCTTTGCTGTATCATTTTCTCTGTTTCTATTTTTGTAGTATGTATCTCATTTTCTCTGTTTCTCTTTTTGCATGTGTCTCATTTCCTCCGTTTCTCCTTTTCCATTTGTTTATTTTTCTATTTCTCCTTTTGTATCCTTTCTTCATCTGTCTTCTCTCCCTTTCTGCCAGCTCTTCGCTCAGTTTTTCTCCTTTCTTCTCTGCCTGCCTGTCTCCCCCTTTGTCTCTCCTTTTCTCTCTTCTCGGTCGCTATCTTTGTTTCTTTCTGTTGCGGCGTGTGTCTCTTTATACCTGTCTCTCTCTTCGACTTTCTCTCTCTTTCTCTGTTTCCATCGGTTTTAATCCTGAATCTCTCTCTCTTTCTTTCAATCTCTCTCTCTCTCTTCTCTCTCTCTCTCTGTGACTACATGCATGTGACTCCCCTGTCGAGTCTCCCTCTCACTCCCTGTCCCGCTCTTTCATCCGAAAATGATTACCTACATGGCACGGTTTATTTTTTAGCAGCAGGGGGACTCTAATCCTCTCATTATTAAACTTCTCCAGCTCATCCAAACTTGTAACTTCATCCAATTCAGAATGGGAGGGTGAGGGGAGCAAGTTGATCCTTAAAAAGCTGTCTCTTATGTATGCTCATGTGTGTATAGTGTAGCTATACGTTTGCCGAGGGAGGACGTGTGACTTGATAACGCTCGTTTCTTTACTAGGCAAACACACATATGTAAATACACGTATGTAATACAAGGAATGAGACACCCTGCTCTCCTTATGTTTGTCTGGACCCCCTTCTGGTCTTCCTCGGCTCCTGCACGCTCTCTTTTCTGCTACACTTTTCAAATTACGACAAGGACTACACAACTCCAGTGGCACCAGAAGATCCAGAGCCTATACCAGTAGCTAGAGCAAGGAGCGGAGCTGACCCAGCTCATGTTTTAATGCATGGCAAAAGGGTAAGTGGAGAGGAGGCTGGCTTCCCCCCTTTTTCTCATCTATTCAGGCCGGAGAGACGTGACAAGAAAAGGTGTTGCTGTACATAATACTTGAAAGGTATTTTGAAGAGGAGAGAGTGAGAATATTTGATCAAGGGCAATCATTAAGACGCAGCTCTTTAGATCCAATTTGGGCTGAAGAGAATTCATTTTCAGGCTGGATGTTCCTATGCATATTCGATACAATTGCTCTGGATCTTCGTTGGAAATTATTCTCTCTTTCCTTGCTCGCTAGCATTTTCTTTGCGCATTTTTTTCTGGGAGCACCTTAATCTTCCCATTTTCCTTTGTTTCACTGCTTTTTTTGCACATTTTTCCTGATTTTTTATGCGTTTCCATGACTCTGTAGTTTCTTATCGCTTGTCCGTATGTTGTTTCGCATTGCAATTTTTCTCGTCTCTCTTCTTGGTCTCTTTTCTTTTTTAGAATTTTTGTATCTCTGTTTCTCAACATTCTCTTCTCAGTCCATTTGTTTTGGCCTTTATTTGCCTCCTTTTCTTATTTTTTCTCCGGTTTTTGCTTCATTTTCCAATCTCTTTTTCGTGTTTCATCCTTTTTGGTCTCGTGTATGATTTTAGTAGTATCTTCTTTTTTTCTGGATTTTCTCGTCTCTGGTCCTCGTTTCTCTCGTTCGCTTCTCTTTCCCTCCCTCTCTCTCTCTAATTCATCTCTTCTTTCCATTTGTCTCCTTTTTCTCATCTCTTCTCTCCGTTTACCTCTCTTTTTCGAAAATTTTTCCTTGCTTCTCTCTCTCTCTGTTCTTCGTTTGCGTCTCTTTTCCGCGTTTCACTGGTTGCATTTCCGTCTCCTCTCCCGTATTCATTTCTCTCTTTCTTCGTTGCTCCCTTTTGGTTATTCACTCCTATTTCCCAAGATTCTCGTCGTCTCTTGATTTCCATCAACCACTGGAAACATGTCCTTCTTTTCCATGTTGCTAGCACGTATTTTAGTGTAGTTAGTCTCGCTTCCTTTCCCGTCAAATATTTAATCTCCACAAGCCCTGTGTCTCTCACAAGTTTTGTTTCTCCGCACTCATTTCTCCCCAAAATCATTGTTCTGTAGGATTCACTTTTCCTCTCTTATGCTTTTTGATATATCTTCCCCTGACCCCTATGTAAACCTTTTTTTTTTCTCTCTCTCTCTCTTTCTCCTCATTGTTAGTCCCAACAATGTTTATTTAGTCAGTGCTGGAAGTATAACAAAAAAAAAAGTGAACTCTTTAAGAAGTTGTTGCCTTTTTCCTTAATGCTCCCGTATCGGGGAGTGATGAACGAGCACGTGGCACGTGAATGAATACTAAAAAATAGAAAAGCCAGAGCACACAGACTATCCGAGACTTGGAAGATGGGGAGAAAGGAGTGTGTGATGGTTCAAAAAAAAAAAAAATATCAACACCCATCCATTAACACTATGTCATCGCGATCATATGCACATGCTTATGCATGGGGACGGTCCTGTCCATCCATTTCATTTTTTTCTCTCTCATTCCAATCACAATGGAAAGGGTTCAGTTGACACAAGGAATTACAACTACAATGAGCGTATTTTTTACAAAGGAGAGTGAAAGAGCCGAAGACTTTTCCAGGCCTCTCCCCCTTCCATTTTTTCCCCTGATACATTTATCCAGTGATACTTTTCCATGATTTTTTTCCCTCTATTATATGGAATAAAAAATAGAATAAAGGCAAACAAAATTACATCACTGCCATCATATTTTTATCATATCTATGATAAACCAAAGGACTTGTGAGAAAAAGAGCAAGTGAGAGAGAGAGAGAGAGAGAGAGAGAGAGAGAGAAAGAGAGATAGATAGAGAAAAGAGTCACCGATCCAATCATATGTTATTTTCCATTATAAGCATGGAAAAAACAATTCCCACGAGATTTTCGAATCAAAGTGTAGCCCATCAAAAAAATAAAATAAAGTGGGAATCTCTCACACTTGTACCACACTATGACACATAGAAAATGACCACGACAGCAAGTAGCAGAAAACCCTTTGGTGCACACACAACCAATACGAATGGACAAAGTCAATAGGAAAACAATCAAAAACTTTTCTTTTCCACTACTATCTTCTCAAGGTGACAAAGTTTTCCCAGGGATGTATTTAACCTCCATGGAGAACACGGGGCTCCTGGAAAATGAAATGTGACATCAAGGGAGATAATCACACCCCACCAAATTGGGCCGCAATTTTTTCCCCAATTAATTCGGAGGGAGTTGAGAATTAACAATAGAAAAAAAACACGAGAAATTCCAGCATTATGGAAAATATCCTTTTATTCAGGAATTTTTCAGTCAATGTTATTTTGTCAATTTGTTTATTTTTTGTATAATTATATAAATGAACGTATAGACTACTATTACTACAAATTATTGCTACATAGTTCCTCTTCTTCGTATGTATACCTTGTTATACAAATTCTTTTTTTTTTTTTACAACGTGCTTTTTTAACCTGTGCAGGCTATTGACCATTACACATCTTATATTTATATAAACTTATTTCTAGAGGTATTATTGCGACATTAGTGACTGTGTTATTTCATTTCTTCTCCCACCAGGTAATTATTAATTAACTTTTTTCCCAGTGTTTTTTAACATATGAATGAATTTAAAAATACACATGAAAACGAACAAAAATAAGTTACATGGATTATTAAATGCGAGAAAAAAACACACGGAATCATTTAACATTGTACAAAAACAAACAACATAAGAATTCTTAAATCACACAATGACATTATTAATTACAATTATTAGGGACAGTAAATAACAATGGTATTACAAACATGATATGTTCGTATTATTATGTATAATTATTTAATTATTATTGAGACATACGACAAGAAGGAATCATTGACGGTACATTTTTTTTTTCGTAAAAAAAAAACACAATTTGTGAACGTTAATACATGTAATATTCTTTCAACTTAACAATTTCAAGTGTGGAGAAACATTATGAAAAAAAAACAATAATAAAACGTGAAAAAAACAATCTTGTATATAGAGTATCACATAAAAATTACCCATAACATGCATTTGGTCCCGTTCGTAATCGAAATGGAAAATAAATCCAGGGTATACACATGGAAGAAAATGTTTTGTTTCGATTCAAAGTAGAAATTATTGGTTTTCTATGAAATGGAATGAATTATTGGTACCAAATTGTTTAAAAAGAAATTATAAAGATACAAACTAGGAGATAATTTTTCAAGGGAACATGGATCTACTGGAAAATTTCCCCCCACCAAAAGAGAGTTTAGAAGGTAAGATTCAGCGGAAGCAAAACACTGCATCCGTATATTTATTATGTATTTCTTCCGTTCCAGTACAACCAGTTCCATGATTTTACCTGGCAAATCCATATTTAACCTTGTGGAATAATTAATTTTAAGTATATTATTTATTAGCAACCCAAATGCTCTATTATGTCTCAGTATCAGTACCCGTTTTTTTCTCTACCTTATAGAAAACAGTATGAAGAGAATCAATACAAAAAAGTTTCTGGTAAAGTTGGTAATTATATAATTAAAGGAGGTTAGTATGAACTATATTTCTGTAAGATGATTTGTTTTTTTTTTTGTAAATTATGTGATTTCTAATAATTTATTTTAGTAGTTTATTATAAAAGGTGGATGAGTTACGGTGGCTGAGATCAGTGAGTTAGTCAACAATGTAATGTAGTAGTATTTGATTATCCTTTTTTTTCAAAAAGATGGGATGAAATAATAATAAAATCATCTGCTTGAATTGTGTATAAAGACAATGTCTCCAGCTTTAAAATATCATGTACTAAAAAACATTCTCGCCTATACCCACTTATTTTTGTGTAGAAGGTCGTAGCAGCAGTAAAATGCTTTGGAAAATGTGCGCATTCTAGTAAAAACCTAGCACACATCCAAGGAGTTTATACAGGCAAGCAATATCAACAACAACAAAGCACAATTTGTTAATTAACATTCACACACACACACACAAGTTTGTCTGCCTCACTAAATTCCCATGCACGTGTGTTAACTTTCTCGCGAAAATAGAAAATGCATGACACGTTTGTGAACATAGAGGAATGGATCCCAGCGAGAGGATCTTCCTGGTTAGTTTTTATAATTATTAAAAAGTCTATAATTTTTAATTAGCACAAGAAGACAATAAACTAACAAAAAAAACAAAGAGAACTTCAGTCACTTTCTAATAATCTTCACTCAGTTACTCATTCAGTTTCTGACCCACGCCCTGTCATACATGTTTTAATAGTAGTTTGGTTAGTGCTTCCCTAGACGCCAAATAGTTGTCGTTCATAGCAATTTTTTTATTTAAAAAAAAATTACGACAACCTTCTTTACTAAAGAAAGGTATTGAATCAGAATTTTTTCCTCTTTAGCATCTTCCCTCATCTCATCCTGCATTAATCCCAAGACACTTATAGTCTCATAAATAGCTGCATTTCGTCTTTTACTGACATACATACGTAAAAAACCAAACTTATTCCTTTTAATTCTCTCAATGGAGAAGATATCAAAAACAATTGCTGCTCATATGGATTTGCTTCGAAACAATAGAAAAAAACCTGAGTCAATGTTGTACGTAACTTGAGCTTTTCCAACCCCACGATTTTTAAAATAAAATGGTATAAAAAGCATATAAAATTACTTTGCAATAATATCCTCCAAGAAACAATAGATTATAACTGAAATGCGATAAAATCAATACCCAAAGACAACACATGCTATGGTATAGGGTTGCAAGGGCGATTTTCGACTATACGAAGCAAAATGTTAACAACATGCGCGTTAAAAAAAAAATCAAACAAATTCTCACATATACATGCAATATTTTAGTAATGTATCATATAATGAACTAGTTTCTTCCTTTTTGGGATTGTGGACCAATCAACCCAAATTTAATTATTTCGTGGTAAGGCTCATGGCTACAAAGGAATGGCATGCAATTTTTTAATTACGAAACACGAAAGTACCATTGTCAATTCAGTAAACGTCACAAGTTTCATTAGTACATACAGTATAAATTTTAAAAAACGGGTTCACTTTAAGTAACTGAAGTACGCAAAAAGTTCCACTGTGCCTTTTTACTATAAAGGAAAAGTATTAATAAATTCCAGGTGTCATGTGCCAGCAAGCTCTAACTCCATATCCTAGCCATTTGAATCCTACTCAACAGGCTGTGGGGCAAGCAATGATAAAGAAAACCATTGTTTTCCTCTACTACAAAGACGAGCGTTGCAGGGCTACTGTCTTTTTTTAATGTGGAGAAGGGGACTTCGTATCACTAATTGTTGCTGGCTCCAATATGATTATGTCGATGTTTATTGCGTCGGGATTTATTATCGCCTGCTGATTGGAGAAATATTAAGTAGTACATATTCTGAATTCAACTACTGGACGGGTTAATTACGATTATTGCTAATTAGTTTCCTTTTCAATTGTACAGATACGTATTGCAACGCATGTATATGAACCATTATTACCTACTACCTACACACTAAAAGTGAACCAATAGTCAGGTAATATATACGCACGCTTATTCCGTGTACGTAAGTCACTGTAACTCCGATTTCTGTACAAATAATACAATAAAAAAGTAATGACTAACATCCATCTAAAGCTACGTTACTTTTCTCGTTTCTCACACTTCACTTGATTATTACCTAAGTAAGTAGATTCTTCGCGTTTCAACTAAACATCTTAACACATGCACTTATTTATGCAAAGAATCATAAGAAGGCAACTTTGGTTAATTTGCAGGGAATTGTCCTCGTCGTCACTCATACTTTACTTTTGCGAACAAATCTGATTTTCATACAAAAACATTCAAAAATGCGATTTTTGGAATTGAAACTTTTTTTAAAGCATACGAAAACAGATTAAATATTATAGCATCAGATATTCGTTTTTTTTTCTTTTAAAATATATGCCAAGGCATGCGAATTCAGATACACGATTCTTCTTGTTAAAAATGCTTGGTCTTTCCTACCGGCTGGTGAGGGTAAAAACAGTCTACATATAATACGCGTTCCAAGCCCAGCTTGGTTAAAATATTTTGTCATGCGCATGTCAAACTTTGACTAACTGATGTTAGGACAGAACAACTACGATAACATTACGGATGTATGTATGTACATGCTAAAGTATAGAGTTTTAAGACCATTTTCTGTTTTTACACTACGTCAATCATCACGCTACTTCCTAGACAATTTTTCAGCTTACCCCTAGATTAAAAGTCAGTGCTGGGAGTGTCCATTAGAATTTTTTTTAGAATTTGGTTTTAGTGTTCCCGTAGAGGAACATATATGTATGTATTATGTATGTATATAGTGATTTTTGATTCTCGGGGAAATAAAGAATCCTTTTCGTCCTGGCTGGAAGAATCGCGTCATCGTAAGCATCATGCAGTATGTACGCAGCAGGATAGATACTCTTCTAGGTACTTCGGAAGTGATCAGTCACACAAGCAGCAGTAGTAGTAGCAGTAGAATAACGATATAACTACGTGTTTAACTTGAATCAATAAAAGACAGCTTATTATAAGAAATCACTTGTTCAGTCCGTCCTCCCATTATCGTCTTAGTAATCATCTCTTCTTCAAATCATCAGGACAGCATCTTCCATAATTTGGTCACACGATCACCATTACACACACACTCACAAATGAATAAAAACGACTGATATTCTTCTGGTTAGTAGATTAGTAGTTTAAAAAAATGTAGGGCTGGTTCACTCATCAATCCAAATTCGATAGCAGTATGTGAAGCTCCCTAAACGCATGGCCAATTTTTCCTTGTAGGGTCTGTCTTTTAAGTGTAAAAGCACGAATCGCCACCAAGTGCTTGTAGCAATCCATACTTTTATTATACCTGCGAACACACAAAAAAAAAAGAACACAAATAAAATTATATTAATTATCATCTTTTTAATAGACTTTTTTCCATACCCGTAGACTTTCTCCCAAGGCAAGAAAAGAAAATGAGATGCTTTCAAATGCAAGCGTCCTCAATAGAGGTTCATTCATCCCGTAAATATACACCTCACCGTTCCCCAGAGAAATCCCATAAAGTATAATATGCAAAGCCCTGGGAAATGTTTTCAAGCTCAAAGTAATTAGAATAATAACAACCTGAACAAGCGAACATGAACATCTATTGATCTTTGTCCCCTCAATCAACCAATTACCATCACAATGTACTAAATTTCCAAAATAATCATTTATGGGAGCCTTAGATGCTTAGGGAGACTGAGAATACAAAAACATGAATGTCTCTCTGTATCCCCCAAAAATCCTTCTGTCTCCTGTAAGAGCCTCTATTCAGCAGGTTCTTCCTTCAGAGACAAAAAAGTCAGCTACGACGGCGTCACATATATGCATAACAAATACATCTATACAAACTCGGCCTTTCAAAATCCCGAAAAAAAGACGTCTCAACACCAGTGATCATCTTCCTTTCCAAGAGACGGTCACACAGAGGAAAGCGGAGAGATAAGTACAGAGAGAAATGCAGGTTCCACTTTCTGCGAGAGTAATACGGTTGAAAGAGACACTAATAATCATCTAATCCATTCACGTTACGAGAATGGATTAAAAACATTATTTAGGCCTGGCGGCAACTCACACACAAAACATATTAGGAGTCGAGTGGACGAAAAAAAAATGAGAAGAAACTTTCCTCGTTCTAGTAGCATTTATCCCACCCCCGAACAACTTACAAAGATCCTCGAGTTACAACAAAATAGATCCATTAAGACCCCATCAAAATTGTTAGTGCTCGTCTTCCATAAGAATGTATGTACAAAAATAGTATAGAGAAGAGTGTTTAAGGAATACAGTATACATAAAAAAGCAGTAGTAAATGACAAGTTCCTGTTTAACAAAAAAAAAAAAAACAAAACAAAACAAAAAAAAACTCAAATACGTAAAGTGTGACCGCTTGTGAAGAAGCATTTATATTCGTATACATAAGATCTCTGTACATTGATATTATATGCATACTCAAATCACCATAAGAAGATTTACTACGCTCCACTGTGCAACTATTCAAGAGTGTATAAACACCGCGTATTAGAAGCGCTTCTTCTCATACATTATAAACTACATAAATATATACACATAATAGTATATATATACAGTAATTTTTTCATTGATATGTGTTTTTCGAGTCTGTTGAAAAGCGTGGGAGACAGGAGGATTTCCTTCGGTTCCCTCTCTTTCTCTCCTCTTTTTAAATACCTCAGTCGTGGAGCTTAGGCAAGGATTACGGGGGATTAGATACATAAACATCAAGTGGGAGCATAATAACCAGCCCATTGAGGATTGTGAAGCTATAATACTTTTAAAGAACACGAGACCCGATGGAGTCATAGGTACATATTCAACATCTTCCCATCCCTGTACTCTGCCTCTTTCCTTCTATGTATATATTTCTAATATACACAGGCTAGTCAGAGCCGAGAAAGTCGTGCATTATTCCTCTCCTCCGGGCTATCATAACAAGCACTCCGAATCTCATTCACAAAAATTCCGTCTTCTCGTCATTTGACAGAGATTGTGTTCAGAGTATGGGAGAGTAAAAGGAAGGCTTTAACACTCAACCAGAATTCTTTGGAGCCTGTACACGGCAAGACGAGAGGAGGGAGACCTGCTACTATCAATATTCACATAAGGCAACGAACATATTCAGAGGGAGTTCAGATTTAAAAAATAAAAAGCTTTTAATACCTTAAGCCGTATAGTAGCCTTCTTTTGAGGACAGGTAGTATTACTAATAAAAGTGCTACCCTTCACGTCCCACACTGCTCATCCTCCATGTATGCAAACATTTAATTGAAAATTCCTTTGTAGTCCTCCCAATAATCTCAATAATACTCTACTTCCAAAGGCATTTAAGCTAGGTAAACGCACACACACACAATTTTATGCAGGATGAACAACCATTTGATTATTTTTGGGACTGTCTCCAGCAATTATTGTTTGGGGTTCCCTAAATACATGTGTGGTGCCTGTGTAGGGAACAAGTTAGCATAATAGGGTAAGTACAGACGTTCTCATCCCCTGCCTAAAAAATAGAAAGCGACATGCTTTCATTACGCATCCGGCCTTTCCCAGTGATTCTGTGGGAGTTGTTTTTAAACCAACATTTACAAACTTTTTACTACCTTAAAAAACGGGGGCAGGGAGGGCGCACACACATACACAAATATGGACATAAGATCCCCTTAAAAAAAGGACTACTACAAAGTTTGTCACTCCCTGCCGGCTTGTGACACACACACATAAACAGATGATATACCAAAGGGTGCCGCCGTCATTGAAGGAGAAAAAAACGGACGAGCTTAATATATCTCTCCAATCTTAGATATTGGCCCGACAAGCAATAGATACAACATTATCTGATTGTCCCTCATTTTTTGTTATCTCCCTTTATTTATTCTTAAGTGCGTTTGCCGGAGCGAGTTATGTAGGATGGATATAATAATATAATGACAATAATAGCAAAACATAGTAGGCATCTTCTTAGTCTCTTCCCTCCAACAAAAAAGTTTTAAGCCCTTATTGGTCGGGTAACCTGATTTTTTTTAAATTTGTCAAATCTAATAATAATCTTCACGGGGAAATTCCGGATATTTTAAAAAGGCTGCGCTGTCGAGTTCAAATCTATATAGTTCTATAGTTTTATTTCAGGCCGTATTTCCTCTTTGGAAGTAAGATCCCACCCAACTACTTCTAGATGGTATAAGAGATTTGCTTCCATAAAGCATTAAATGGAATGGGTGCCGGACTTACCCTCCCTTGTCAAAATTTACCGACCAATTACAGACAACCTGGGAAATAAATATATGTTCCTTTGAGGAAAAACAAGCGACAGTTTACTAGGCACCCATTAGTACGACACTAGTCTTCAATCATTTATCCGGGGTGATACTTTGTTTTTTTTTTTCTTCTTTTTTTCCTCCGACCTAATGGACATGCAATCTGGATTGTTTTCCTCCTTTTCGAAAAAAATTTCCTCCTTTAAGCATATATGTGTTTTTCCCAAACATTGTAGTAATAGTATTCTTCACCCAAATGATTGACAGTTAATCCATGGTTTTGACACCCAGCACAGGGGTTCTTTCAACTGGGGGAGTCACGATTTCCTCAGAAACCAGGAACTGACAGAAACCGCATTTTGTATTTAAACATGCAAGATGTTGGTTCTCACGGAAAACTGCGGAAACCAAAAATGACGAAAACGCCTAAGTGGAACCCAAATAACAATAATAATTTACTCGATAAATATGCCAGTCAAATATTTCTCCCCTGTACTTTCGTTTTGCATGCGCCCACTCCAGCAGTAATGTTCCCAATTATGTACGTGGGGCTAACACAGTCTTAGCCTATCCTATACAATGACAGCTGACAAATTACTAACGAGGATCAAAACGTATGTATACGTATGTACTTTAAAAAAAACTTACAGCGAAAATCAACAGCTACTCTTGCACGCATATGCTTATTTCTTATCTTGTCACGGAATACTTACGGATGTAAGGAAAAGTTTAAGCAGATGAGATATACCTATACACAATAAAAAATTACACTTACCTTTCTTCTCGGGAAATGTCTACCCCAACTGTTTGTATTGGACTTTCAATATTTGTTTTTATGACTGATGCGAAGTTCTTTAGTATAAGACGAAGAGAGTTGCACCCCGCCGTCATGTGCCTGGAAGTAATAAAAAATATCATATTAAAAATGGTTCATCATACAAATCACTGTTTCCAATTCAATATATACACTAAACTACCATGATATCAAGTAATAATCCGAAGAGATCCCTATCAAATATTTACATTAGCGGTTATTAAAATCCTTTTCCTCCAAAATTCAATCGACCATAAGATATTGATAAGTATGGCAACAATAACAACAATGAATGAGGTAGTAGCGTGCCCCAAACAAATTTCTCTCATTTTACTACTATGCCTCTAATCCATAATACCATTGTGAGGTAATTGGTGTAAAGCTACAAATGAATACCAAACGTTACTAATGCCATGCAAAGAAAAAGCCCTTTATCTAGCTTTAAGACCTGAAGCCATATTTTTCCAAGCACTATGAAATCCTCATATAACCATCAAGGAATTGAGCCCCTCAAAAATTACTCAATACAAAGGATAAAAACTTTTTTCCCTGGACCAATCCTCTCACACAAACTTTGAAAGGATGCATAAATACTCCTCAAGTAAAAATATTAACTGATTTTAAAATATTACATGAGTTCCTAGTTCTATTGCAAGGACCTCAGGGCATCGCAGCAGCAAACACATTACTGAACTGCCAAACAGAAAAAATAATGCTGATTTTTTAGGTAAACCGTCCCTACAAAAAAGGAAAGTCTGAAACGGGGTAACCTCATATTCTGGATGAAACAGAATTTTCTCTCGTCAACAATATTATTCCTCCACAAATCAATGTTAGACTTCCGAATATTTTTGATGGCATGGCTCGAATCAATACGTATACATAGGCATAAATACAATTTCTCTTCAACTACAAGTATCATAAAAACAAACTTTTATTATATAGAAAATGTAAACATCAAACGCCCATGGAACTCAATACTCCCATGGCTGCTTTAGTAAACATGAGAAAAACTAGATTTTAGTCTCAAGTCTCAAATGCTGTGTAGGCAGCTTGAACGAATGGAAAGAGCCCAGAGTGAATAGGAGAGAGAGAGGGAGAGAGAGAGAGAGAGAAAATGAGGGAGAGAACGACGGAGAGAGGCAGGGGTGAGTGAGTAACCAGAGATAGAATAATTAGATAAACGAGCTTGATTGACATGAAGGGTTGGGTCTCCACGCTTATTTTCAACTCGGTCTAAAGGAGTAGGCGTTCTCTAACAAGAGACAAGGGTCTCATGAAACACCAATGACATCATGGTTCAAGCAACCCTCCAATGGTTCTAATTCAAAAAACTCCCTTTCATATATTTTTTTTTTATCTCCCCCCTTTTTTTATTCTGTACTCGTTTTTTGATAATGCAGACAACCCTATAGTGTATCGATTTTTTGGTGGGCACACAAATACATCATACCCTCTTGAAACACTGACATTCTCCATGTAGAAAATTTTTCAACGAGCATATATGCATTTCATTCAGCAGTTCGCATACCTACATACTTATTATCCGACAGTCGGGCGAGAAAAAAAAAATTTACAGACAATTTATGCAGGTGGGCTAAATTTTGAAAATTTTAGGCTGCTCTGTGCTAAAAATCCGACAACGGGTTTTCCCTCTGGCGGCTCTTGCCCTACCGGAATACCTAACTCGTTACAACCAATTTGTTTGACAACAGCTTTCTCAACCAACTTCAAAATCAGCCCGATTATTGAAGTTTCGAGATAGCAGACAGTATAATAAATGTGATGCGTATAGACAATCTATTTTTTTTTTTTTTTTTTTAACTTATGGTCATTTGTCAGAAGCATCTACAAATGCCCCAATTGTGTCAATTACACACAAGGAGCTTTCAATCCTAACCTATTCTACGGCACATTACATCTTTGAACGTACCCCGAGAAAACAGTTGACTGACTACGAAGCAAACATATTATCATAGTGATTTTTCTGATGATACCGCAAAGGCAAAAGGCATTGTTTTACGTCTTCCTTGTTATACTGATAAAAAAAATTTTGGACATGAGACTCCTGTTGATTTTCATCCACTACACCTCTCTGTCTCCCTCTCTCCTTTTCCTTTTCTTGACCACCAAACATGTGTGTGGGCGGAAAGGTTACATCGTACCTTTCTTGTGACCATGCATACATATACGTTCCACTAATACGAGTTCTTTTCCATGTTAAAAAAAAAGGTAAAACAGAACCTAAAGCTAAGTAAACAGGTACGTACACTAGACAGAGAGCAATCTTCAAGCATCAGAGGAAGCATTATAACCCTTTTTAAAAAGATAGAATAAAGAATTCATGTACGCAGTTTCAATGAAAAAGATTCTTTAGGGTCTTTCAAGTGGGAGGAGACGTAACAAAGTCGTTTATTACCAAAAAGTTACATCTTCCTAACCTTAAACCAAAAAAAGTAAGAAGACAAAAAGCGGAAATAGGAAAAAGAATTACACGTGTAATGGAATTGAAGTTGGACGAGAAATAGGTTATGAGAAAAAAAGTTTGCTTCCTCCTTGAATTATTCAAAAGGTAAAAAAGAATAAGAGTTGCTTGTTTCTACTATGTATAAAGTACCTTCTACACATACTAAAAAACTCCTTCGCACACATTCTATGTTTGAGAAATAAATTTACGCGCTTTACATGTACTTTACTGTACACCACAATGAAAATGATGATAATACCGGAAGCACCAAGGTAGACAGAGGATGACAGACCAAACATGATTTTATGCAAAAAAGATAAACATGGAAACTTCTACTAGCTATTACATTAAAAAAAAAACTTGCCTGACCAAAAAAGGACAAATCCAACCAAAATTTATGCAACTTTCTTAACCTTGTAATACAGATTTCTTCCATGTACGAATGTGTATACTACTTTACAGCGCTCACCGCGAATGACACAATTATGAAACAAATATCGTCCAACAATGAAGTAGTGGATGCATTAGGGTTGCATATGACTCAGCTCCAAGTACATCAGAAAGTGATAAAAATGTGCAGGAACTAAATCAATATCAAAATGAAACTACTTCTTCCCTCCCGCCCATTCTCCAAATAGTACAAAATAATGGTTAGATGTAAAAAATTATTCAGCCAAATCGGTCTCTGATTTTCCCATTTTTAAACTATAAAGTATATGAACAAGTGGTACGAAAAAACGACAGCGGAATAACTAAAAAGAATAGAAGGCGCGGAAGGTTAAAGACTTTTTTAGATAATAAAAACAACTAGAACAATAAAGTAAGGGATGAGCCATAAGGTGCCGCCGCCGAAACTATGAAAAGAAAGCAGTACACTAACTGTAAAAAACAAACGTACGGTGCACACATTACTTACGTGTTAAACATATCGTGTTTTATGTCTAATATGGGAATTACTACGCGTACTCGAGAGGAAAATGTACGTTTCTGTCATCAAAACTTTGAGAGGAAGTCGTAAAATTAACAAGAAACAATTATTGAATGAAAGAGTGCCGTCATCATGACATAATCTTAAAACTCAAGAAGCGTTGAAAGCTAAGCGGCGCAACAGTTTTTGATGTACGCACACAAAAAAAGAGACTACTAAACTCTTCATCGACCTTATTCTGTTTATGTTACGACTGAACAATTTACGAACAAGGGAACTTTTCCCCTACGATACTTCCTTGGCCTTCCATTCAAAGAACTGCCTAAAAGTTTAAAAAACTTTGCAGTGGTGTCAAGTATGCACGCTATGATCCAAAACTATGAATTTCGGCATGCATGATACGTCGAAATTACAAACGAGCTAATACACTACACATCATACAGAATTTTCCGAAGGCACACTTACGCTTCATATCTGCTTTGGAGAAGTTGCAGTATAGATGGTAGTAGGGCAACACAGAGATCTAAGTTCCAAATTGACCTGTAAGAAAAAAAAGAACAGAATAGACATAATCACAAAAAAAATTACTATGAAGGAAACAATGGTTTCAGAAGAAGCAATCACCAGAGAACAACGCTAGTTATAGTGAGGGAATACATTTCCAATACAAAAAACGTGTTTGAATACATCACGTAAAAGCTCAATGGCCATGTGTGTTTAAGAGTAAGGGGAAGCCGACAAGACTAATCTCCAGATCGACAATAACTTAATGTGCAACTTGGACAAAAGTACACACAGCGATTGAGACCTGCAGGAGCGATGATTACTGTGTTTGTTTTTCAGTTCCACACCCTCAAAACTCAAAGGGTTGGTCTGAGCAAGAAAATGTCTTTTCAATCGGTCGCCTTGTTGTCTCTAATAGATACCTACCCCACTATCAAACTGCAGGCAACTTTTCTGTAAAATACACAGTAGCCTGATGTCTTCTAGCATCACTTTTTTTTTTTTTACACACGAGCAATTGACTTTTATAAACAACACGGAGACGTAATTTGAGGATAAGTATGATTGATTTCGTCGCTCCTGGAATACGTACACAATACGTGCGTGGGCACTGTATGATATTGCATTAAAATACGGAGGAAAAACACCAACTTAAAACAAAATACGAACAAATTCTTCGACGGTGTTGATTCTGTTGATGCTTATGCAATCGTAATCAATCATTTTCTTCTCAGATGTACATCACACAAAATAATAACTAACTTTTTACGTGGGAAAAATAATGTGTATATAATGTAAGAATATTAACCTGCATAGTCCAAGCTATCAACCTGACCTTAAGGTTTCATTTAAGACAGAAAAATGATGTATCACTTACTAGAAGAAAATGTATGGCATTGTGTGGGTATTACTTGATTTTTCTGATGTGACAATTGCACGAGTTATTACTTGAAACAGCAGTTGACAATTACATACTCGTAAGGCTTTCTTGCATGTACTAATTTCAGTTCTCTGACAGAATTATGCAATTGCGGCATGTTGCCGTCTGCACTGAATAATAACTATAATTACTAAAAAAGATAGAAGCAGTTTTGCACTTACGGTCGCAGTACTAAAACGCCCAAAAGGTCAACGACTACAGTCACATCATGCAAGTTCACGGCCGTTTCCACTGCAGTCTGCAAATCAGTAAACGTTTTTCATATGTGAATGAATAATACATGTTATATACATATATAAACAATGCCATTATAAGTATCGCTGCAGTTTTCCATCAAATTGAAAAAACCAAAAATAACATGAAAGTAGGTAAGTTCTATACAAAAACGGACAACTATAAAACACCTA
The DNA here is from genome assembly GCA_034698585.1 of Disparrhopalites patrizii. Taxonomy (NCBI): domain Eukaryota; kingdom Metazoa; phylum Arthropoda; class Collembola; order Symphypleona; family Sminthuridae; genus Disparrhopalites; species Disparrhopalites patrizii. The sequence goes on from JAQGBT010000061.1 coordinate 17,427, forward strand.
CATAACATACCTTGACATCTTTAGTTTGCCATATATTGTAAATTATCCGTAGATTTCGCTGCCTTGCTAAAAGAACGGTTAAAAGCGGTTGATGTTCTCTCAACAACGATGAGAATATATCAGATTCGTTAATATCAACGACTTGAACTCCTCCTTGAAAAGCTACCGGTGATTTTTTCTGCAAAAATAAAGCAAAACGAAGATTACATAACATACTCTATTTTTAGTGATCGGCGTAAGCCGTGAACAGTTTTCCCGCTAGCATACATTAGCAGGCAATAATGAAGAAATACGAATACAACGAATGAATACAAGCGAAGTTAAACATTACTAATACACGTACGGGCAAAAAGTCATCAATAGCTAAGCCTGAAGGCTTGTCAAACGGAATTGGCACAAAATCATCTTGGGCTTTTGAGTATTCAGTCTTGATAAAAGGGTCTTCTTCACCACAGTGAGGACTTGGAGGAGCTGGAATTTTGGGCATTGGTTTGACTTGACACTGAGCTAGGGGACGCTCTGGACTCCGAGGAAGAGCATGGAACGGTGGCGGCGCTTGACTATACGCAGATTGGTGAGTACCATATCCATCTCGACGATGGGATCGCACGTTAGAGGTCTCTGCTGCTGGTCTCACAGGTTCTGGCCTGCAGGACAAACGTGAAAATTTGTTCATACAATCACATTTCGAATATTCTAATTTTAATTTTATGAGTGCATCTATAATCAACATTGACAAATAGGATAATTAGACTGAATATTCCTCAAAAAATACTATACAGTAACGTGTACGTAGACGGAATGTTTTAAGAAAAAAAAACTAACCGTGAATGCGAAGATATTTTTTCTGGCTGCGAATAACTTTCCATACTCCTTGATGAGTGAGGTCCACTGGAGTCATCTGACAATGAACTTTGTCTGCTTGAAGAAAGGTATTCCGGACTTTGACTTCGAATGGCGGTATTAGTATAAGTGTTATTTTGAGAATGGGAGTTTACAGCCGGGACACTTGATCTACGAGGTGACGTGTCAAGAGCTTTCTCTCGCGGAACTCTGACTCGCCTTTGTTCACTACGTCTGGTATTAACATATTTGTAGTCTGGGAATGACTTCGCGTCTGTCTCAGGGTCAGTGGAATGTGAGGAAGGTTCTGTAAATATTGACCAAAATTCCCCAACATGTATACATCATTTTAATACTGTATGAGTGCCGTAGGAAAAAATGGCAAATATGACTATATGACTAATTATTCTACAAACAACTATTGTAATGTACCATCGTCTGGAGGCGAAAATTCCTCAGGGACAGGGGGAGGTGTTCGGGTTACTGTGCAAGGCAATAATAAAATACATACATAAATACATTACAATTAAAAGCTTCCTTCCCAACCCCAAAAATATATTGTCTACAATTATGATTATTGATTTTATATACACGGTGCCGCTTGATTTTCATTTAGGTTTAAAGCATAAACTTACGATCCCGCTGTGGAAAAAACACTTGGTCAAAGTTCGACGAAATCTTGATTTCGTGAGGAAAATCATCTTCAGGATCAGTCGGTAGACTATCAGACTCTTCACTTGCTTTCATGGCATCTCTGTTGTGATTTGCAAGTAAAAGTCCCATCAATCATTTGACACATAATATTATAACTGAAACAAGGTTCCTGTGACGTTTTACAACTACACTTAATCTACAAACCTCGTTTTACAACGGAAAAGTACCACATGTCATAAATCGTATGCAAAAAATCGAGTTGAATCGATTTGGTCTTGAAATACCATTTTAGGCACTTACAATGACTCGACAAGTTCCCTGGAATGTTCCATAGTATAAGTCTTCCTCAGCGAGTGCCCCGCGCTGAATGTGGCTCGAACACTTTTACAACCAACAGGTACAACACGACGGAGATCCGCAACAAATATTGACACATTTGTCATTTGGGTCGATACACCAATCTGTAAACATGCAATAAACGATCATTTATATGCTGAACCGCGTAAAACTATAAAGTCCAGGGATACACAAACACCTAAATAGTATTGGCACAATAGCCGAATAGGTAGCAAAGTATCATTCAGCATATATTTTATAGCGGTTAATAGTTGCTTACCAACTGATCTTGCGACACAGCAATATCTTGAATTTTCGACCACGTTGTTGGGACAGAATCATAATTTTCTGGCGGATCCCAACCATGAACACGAAGCACCTCGGCTGACGCCGCAAATAAGCAACTTCCATCGGGATGGAATAAAATGCACCTAAAAAGAAAATAATTCCGTTATTATTTTATCCATGCTCATTGAAAATTCCATTGTAAAATCATCCTTTCATGTTCTTCCATATACGTAAAACAAAACATCGAAAATGGGAGTTGCGTCCATTAAGTGGCAAGTAAACTGAGGAGTGGTTTTTAATTACCTAACAGATGGAACGTCGGACAGCGAGGACGAGACCAATGTGAATGTTTCCAAGTCATAGAATTTGACAGTTCTATCCACACTCCCCGAAGCTAGTAGAAAGTGGGTTGGATGAAAATCAACGCCGGACACGGGGCCACTGTGATCTCCAAATTCATATAAAACCTTTCCTTTGCGAATATCCCAAATCTGTACAGCAAAAAAAAATAGGCCATGACGTTGATGGTAATCACACACTCGCACCATATTTCCACATAATTATTTATTCGTACATTCAACTACGACAACCAGAATGTAGATGTAACATAATTAAATGTGCATACTCCATCAAGCATAAAGCAGTCTCATCCTAACACATGATGTGGTATCACATTATATCATATAAGCAACGCAACGCTTCGAAATAATATTCAAAGACAACGTGGATCAATAAAATGAGTAAATAATTACTAATCTGTCAAGACAGCATGTCCTTTGTAATTTTAATTATAAATCTTACCCATCCTTCGTTAAACATGATTATTTTAATTGTAAAAAATGAATTACGTAAGCAAAATTTTCCGTCAAGGGAATTTTTTTTTTGTATCCACAGTAAAACTAGAATAACCCACTCGTTCTTATTTGATGCATACGCGTTATAGCAAATGCCAAAGGCAGTTTTCTTGTTACCTGCGAAAAAACGGTCTTATCCAAAAAGTAAAATTTGAACAAAACACAAGCATATAAAATCTTATCTACAAAAAGTATGTTCAATCACAGGTTGGAAGACTAAAACCTGAAAAAAATAGCAGAGATTGCTTGACCTCCAACACGCTCTCTCTCTCTTCTCATCGTTTACATCACATTCTCGTATCAGCATCCCACACATTTAAACAAATACAAAAGTAATAAAATTCTGTATTGGTAAAAAATCATTATATTATGCTACTCAACTCCGTATCTCTATTTCCCAAATATTTCTCTCCACACACTTCCTCTACACTGCAAACATCCATAGTTTTGCAACGCGGGTCATACACATCAATTAGTATATTTACTATTTACATACATACCAATCTATTGTATTAATTTTTCATCTAATCCTTCCTAAAGCAATTTTGCCTTGCACTTCAACTTTATGAATCCAGAGTCCTTCGTAAAAAACATTAAAACTATAGCGAAATCTCTCACGAACAAACAACTTTTTTCTTTGTTCCTACTTCAAGCTTCACTGCTGACCTTCATCCTTGCCGTCAGTAGAACTTCAGCATCTCCATAATATTATTATTATTATTACAATATTTCTTTTAAAAATCAATGGAGTGCCAACACCCACCACGTTGTTTTGAATTTATTTATTCACAAGTAATAGTAAAAGTGAACAAAGGTAACTGAAAAAATTATTTTTATACAAGCTTTCCACTAAAAAATTCACTCCGCTGTTATTCTGCATTGTTTGCATTTTTACATGGGAAATAATTGTTATGAAAAGGACCTGCCCACATGACCCGTAAATAAATTCCTCATTTAAAAAGCATTGCTATTCTTGCAATGTTAAGAAATGCGAGAGTTCCATATGTGATCATAAAAAAAAGTGAACATGACATCGACAAAAAATATACAGTAATAGCACAAAAAAAACCTACATCCAAATTAGAAGTCACTCAAGCATAGCCATTTTCCGCTACAATAATAATCATGACGGTGATGATGATGACTTACTTTGACAAGATTGTCGTCGCCCCCGGATGCTATCCATTGTCCATCAGGACTAAATTTAAGGCTGTTGACTGTCGAGCTGTGTCCCTTGTAGCCAAAGATGCAACCTTTCTTCCGGATATCCCACATCTAGAATAGAATTCAAATAAAAAAGGAATATAATATAGTCAAGCGTCAAGAGAAACAGGAAATGGTTTCCTTGTAAGTAGAATTTCTTTATCCATGTATACGTAAAGCATAACAATGACGCCTGCCTATGTATTTCTGTGTTGAAAGTTTGCCCCAACATCCGCTTTTCCCAGTACTTGTAAATAGGCATCTTATAATTATTTATCCTGCCAATAAGCTATGTAATTGTAATTATAGTATACACATACACACGACTTTTTTATGCTCTTTTTGCAAAGGGTGACATTAAGGAAAGATGCTTCTTTCCCTCCAACGCTGCAAAGATACTGCTAATTATTCCTTTTTTTTTTGTTCCACTACTTTTCTTACATTTGGAACTTAACTTGTGTCCTAATGCAGGCAGTCAAGGCAAAAGACCCCTTTTTGAATCCAAAGATTTAGTCACCTACACCTACATTTGACAAATGATCCTGCCTATAATAATATGCATTCGCCATTATAAGATTTGTTACCTGGAAGTACGCAGTATAGCAAAAAATAAACCTCCCAAAGAATCATCCCTCTCTTCCTATTAAAATTAGTTTTTTTCTGTCCACAGTCTACACATACATTAGAACTGTTGACCAAAAGACTTTTATTCTAAAAACCAACCACTGTTGATAACCAATAATCGTACGACCAACAATACCAAAATAGCAGTCGATCCTATGTATTATGTATGCATCCCCCACGACAGATGACAACCAATGCCTTATGTAGATCTAGTCTCAACCAAGTTGTTTTACAGATGACGTCTAGCATGTCTTTTAGCGTTTCGTAATTCCAAGGCGCATTGTAGCCAACGCCAGTACGCATAGATTTAGGTGAAGCTTTATTACACGTAATTCTTCGAAGTTGGTACGACAGACAAAATATATGGTTCACAATGCATACAAAAGTCGGCATATGTATGTACAGATATGTGCATAGAATAATACAGGTATGCTTCATCTGAACAATTTAATGGACGTAATCCTACGAAACTCCAATGACTTTTGAAAAGTCTTACTAGAACCTGAGAAATAAAGCAGGCCTTTCTCTTCTCGTCAAATCAGCATCATGTCCAACGCTAAATGCCGTAATCTGTCATAATCTGTCAGTGGTGGAGATACGAAGTGGTGATAAACTTTTCATTCAAGTCTTAAAAAAGACAACAGTCGTACAGAGTACCTGAGAAAAATCCTTGTCTCCTGCTCTTCCCCCCTTTCTGTTCCTCCTCCCCCGTTCTTTTGTGAATGAAAGGATACGATGATCATCGTGAGTATTAAGTATTTGTGTACCTCAACAATGCACGATAAATTCAGGGGTAGTCAATTACCATAAGTAAAAATAAATACTCTCCGATCTTGTACATATGTACATCTTATATAATTATTATATTATAAATGCACACATACATGTATGTAGCATGTATGCATAATAGTATTAGCAGTCAAAGCATGATAACTACCAGCCAACTAACTGATACTGACGAGCACAACAAGACAGTATTTTAAATCTGTAGGTTACTATTACAAAAATCAATGGTAAACCCATTGCTTTCAGAAAAAAATTAACTGACTAGTCTGTCCTTAATCAAATCCGAAAGGTCTTCTTCATCTGCATCTTCGGCTATCCGTCTACCACTAATTTTAGGGACTAGGCCAAAGATACAAATCAATCCATAGATCGTGTAAAACAATATAATTGACATATAAAATTCAATCATGGGTCTCATCTTCAGCAATATTACACTATGATCTTTCTCCTGCAGATCTATTATAGCTTGAATTACAGGTATCTCTCTGCATGCGTGCTCATGAATCTCCTTCGACTACTATTTGAGGCTCAATCACTAGTAGTTCATTCGTAAGTACAAAAAAAAAATCCATTACAGCCAACTAAAATAATTATTAATCATTCCACAGGGAACAAAGACAGTCATAATCAAAAGAAAAAGGAGGGCGGCATGTAGCATTCACAAAACCACAAACAAAAATTGTGGAATATTCTTTTTCCAAATCGAAAACCTTAATAAAATTCATTTGTGGAGCACAAGTTAATTTCCACGGTGTATTTCTACATGTTCTTATACAGAAATATACCTACTATGTACAGGTAATACACCTACCAAAATACAGAGGAGACGATAAAACTTGGGTGCCCATGATTACCAAGGACCTTATTATGGTACAAGTAATGCATAAACACAAGTATAAATACAAACTTACTCAACTGCAATTGCATTACTATTTATTTTATTTTACTCTCTTTCCATTAAATCGTCGTTGAATGACTGTCATGACGTAAGACTGTAACGCTTTTCTCAAGCAATTGAAATCCTACAAAAACAAACAACAGATGTATAGTATATATATATGTATGTACATATATACATTCAAGTCTTTGCATAGTACACGATTGCAAAATTATTTTTTCCCCATTTCTTTCTAATATGCGGTTTTTTCATAGCTTTTGTTTTCTATGAAGATTCATACAGATGCAGGAGCTCAGTATTAACAAATAATTTACAAACACGACATCCTTGTGTATGTATTAGTAATTAGTATATTGTACAACTGTACGAACAACCATTTTCATGTTTGTATACATTTGCTCCTTCATTTCAAATATAATTTGCTGTTTTTTTCATTTTCCTAATCTCTCCAGCTTATTGTTAGATCAGATCCTGACCCTAGTATGGCAGATTATACGAGTAGCACGTAGAATCGCTTTTATTTCTCAAAACGTATGCATGGTCGTAAAAGTACAGCCATGGATCCTCGGTTCAAAGATATGCCTTAAAACATTTCTGAGGCTTCAGTTGGCAAATTCTACACAGCTACATTCTGGAAATGCTTGACATCATTGTTGGCGTAAATTGCTTGTAGAAACGAGTACGTCTTCTATTCACATTGTGACTTTTTAGTGCTTACTGATTCTTAAATAAAGTTATCAAAATAGTGAAATTAATAAAAATAATTGGCATCAAATTTCCCCTATGAAAACATTAGATTTAAATTTTCCGTGCAGTGATTACGACTTAGGACTGCAGGATCAATAATATTTTTTTCCGTATTTCCCTGTTTACAAAATTTTATGAGAGGTTAAATGTATACAAAATACATATACATACATTCGAGCTAAAATATGAAAATATGTATACAATTGTACAAACCTTGATTGCACTATCTGATGAGCCTGAGGCAAGTAAGTCACCATAAGGATGGAAATCCACGCATTTGATCCCCGACCGGTGACCCGTCAGAGTTCTTAATATCCTCGCTGACTCCAAATCCCATATCTTGAGTGCCCCAGCCTGTGACCCCGCACAAACGTGCTCTTCTGTTATTGAGAATTGAACGCAGTCCACGGGTGTTGAATGGCCACTCAGAGACTATTTTATACAAGGAAAAGAAATCATTTAGACACAATTAGTATCACCATTATTCACAAAATCGTCGACATACTTTCCATCAAATGAATTAATACAACATTGCTTGTTCTTATTACTTTTTGCTTTGTCTTTTCATAAACAAAAATTTAATGGAAAAAATCCTACGCAGACATCAAGTGTCAATTATTTTAAATGTGTTTTCTCTTATTTTTTTTTGTATTCCTTTAACCGAGTTTCTATCATTTCTCTTTGCTTTCCTTTTTTCTCTTTCGGATGCATTCTTAATTTTTTTGTGTACCCCAAATCCACTTCACCTGTGCAGCTTTTAGTGTGTAAGAGGCAGTACATGCCCCGCAAACCTGCAGGACCACATTTGTCATGTTCAACCCCAGTCCTTCAAAATTGGCCGTTGTATATACCATACATAAAATAATGTGTCAGATAAATCTGAGTTTTTAACCTTGATTCAACTATTCACCCATCAACTTTTTGAAACAAAAAAAAAGCTAGCAAATTTGATACTACACGGGTTCATTCCTTATTTGATCCCTTTCACCATACATAAAAAGTTTTTCCTCCCCGACAGCAACAAAGTTATTATCTACACACATACATAAACATTAATGGCAGAAACCTTATCGTCCTATCCGCATCCTTTTCCCGTCTCCCCTTTTAAACCATTCACTTACTATGTTACACGAAGGTCTATTTCTATACTAATATATGTGAAACAAATTCATATACATATGTATTTAATATGTACGTCTCCTCCAGCCTAACACCACAATTTTGCATTTACTTTGCACAAGAAAAGCGAAAACACCCCAAATACAAGCGTTTTTCATGGTCACTCCATTTTTGATAAATAACAGCCCATCAGCAGTAAATCGTAAAGTAATATGAATAAAGTATCCATACACCATAAAAATAACTACATTGAAGTTGACATAAGGAAACACCCACTTCCATCTTAAAGGACTCAAAATTGCACAATTTACTATTATTATTAGCAGTATTCAAACTAGATTACACGATTCCTTCTCAAATTTTCTCGTAACCTTTTACATAAATGTAGCATATATAGGAAAAAACCTTTGACTAATGTGAATGTGTGTGAATCCACATCTGAAGCTTCCTTGCATGCAGTGAAGTGAAGCATGAATGCATAGATTTCCCAGAGTAATGTTACTAAAATGCCTGCTAGCATATGAATTAAACTGGTCATACTGAAGGATGTAAATAGTAATTGTGTATGCTCAATCAGAGTATGATCACTACACCCTGCAAAGAAAATACGGCATTCAACCATTTCCCGAAAGCATTATTCTGTATCAGGATAATAATAATAAATACCCATTAAGATAGTCAACCTTAAATAATAGGCATTAATCCTACATGTTTACAGCGGCACTCCATATTCTCAAGTATTTTTCGCAACGCAATTTTCTCTGGGAAAAATGATCCTGATATTTTAAAAAAATCCTTAAAATGAAAACATTGCTTCCATCAATAACTAAATAAAATACTTATCCAAACTTGTCTTAAATAAAATACTTGAAATTATTCCCATACGCTTATGAAATCTTATATATATGTGTCAGTAAATGGATGGTAATAAAATTAAATTGTAGTAGTGCCATTCATCTTCACAGGGGCACTTCGTTCCTCATAATTTACTCCCCAATGTGCTTTTGAAATACTACTACCTCACTAATATTATTTAAAGCCGAATCTTCCCAAATCCTCCTCCCTCCTTCTCATACTTATTTACGCTTTTATACATACATCCTCAACAGCCTTGTTATCACAGGAGAAGGGCATTTTCGCACGACAAAAAAAAGTCGTGCAGTCTATTTGATTTAAAGCTCCAAATTTCCAGTTGTATATACTTGAAGATTATTTTTGTAACAATTGACTTGCAGTCTTTTGTTCTTTACTGAAACGCCCTCAATTACATCTATATTTGTATACAAAAACATGTACACACAAGCAAAACAAAAGCGTTTGCGAATACATTTTTTTTACAAAATTAAAATCGTGATCTTCGTATCATAACCGTATCGTCGTCAATCAGGGCAAACCAGAAACTAGTGAAATTCACAATACATGTTCACAACGTGCCTTTTCTACTGAATAATAAACTTTTCTTCGCCATCATCCACATACTGACTCCCTTGGCAATCATTTCCCTGTAGTTAGTAGTTGCCTTCCCCCTCGCAGGTAGGTCACTCCGTCAAAATAGATATAGTATACTAGGGGTAAATAAAGTACAAGTTTAATGTCTTTTCCGCTAGTACTACTTGCTAGTACTCGTTCTGCCTTCTCGTACACAAACACAGGTGTACATGTTCATATGCTAAAATTCATGTAGGAATTTACACAGAAAGAAGCAAGACACTAATAAAAAATATTCATTGAATAACGGCATATTAGAGTCTTCCTGTGTAATCACATCACGTCCACAGCACCCTTTTCTCTGTCCTCCTTCACCTCCTCCTCTGTCTCCCCCAAAGAGTTGACAATATTATCATTATTTCATTATACCCACAAAGAAAAAAAATTGTTACGCCGACAGATTTATCACACCTTGATTTTTGACTCATTTCATTATTATTCACTCATTCATTTTTCTCTAGTCCTCTCATATTTGGCTTTGTCCCTAGCTCTTAGGCCGAGTTGTGACACTGGCTCGCATACAAAGGAAACATTACACAATCATCATCATAATGATTTTCCGTCTAAAACCAAGTGTAAAAAAATGCATGTGCTTTCCACCCTAGTGTAATTATTTTTACGTACTTCAAATGCGTAATTATTGTATAGTTCAAACTCTTGAACTATTCCCTGGCGCTGCTAGCCGCTCCAGCTTATTTTAGCAGGACGAAATTTCCGTCGGCGATTTCAGGGACAAACAAGTGCTGATCCACGTTACTGTGGATTACAACGCAATAGGAAAAATTCCCCTCTTTCTACAAAGGACCAAGTGCCCGGTTTAATAGCTCATTGGCATTAAGAAGGCGTGGAAATTATGCAGATACAAGATAATAAAAATAATTAATTAACTAAAAGTAGTATTTTAACTTTTAACGCCTTTCCTTAATGATTTGACTACATTAGTAACCTCCACAAAATAGATGAATGTGCAAAGATTTCGAAACGCTAATAATAACGTCCCTCCTTCTTCCCAAAAAAAGCAGGAGCTTCTAATCTTTTCTTAATGTCACACATCATTTTTCCAAGGAAAAGGAAGACCTATTAGCACACACATTTACCATAATACACTCACTCACCGAACCAAGTACGAAGTTTGCATGTGTTCTTGTGGTACGTAGTATCTACTTATCTACACAAGAGTAATAAAAACAGTCATCCCCACCTGTACTACAAGACTTCAGTTCTGTTTGGGGCATAACTCCATAAAATGCTTATTCCGAGGTCCTCTCACCTCTCCCATACCAAGCTGCAAATGACTGTAAACGCTCAATTTATGACACTGACATGAGTATCCTGACGGTATACATATGTATATGTACGTCCTTTAGTGATCATGTGAGCAATCAGTAATCTATGTAATTATTTATACTTTGAATTTCATCACCACCCCGCAGATGGTACATACGTTTAGCCAGTGAGTCAAACGTTTTTAGCTTCCAGTATACAGCGTATGGTACCAGGAAATTGCGTATTACTGGGTCAGAATTATGACGACAACAATTAAGCAGCGGAAAAGCTTTTCTATAATTATTAGCTTGACATAAATGACTTCTGTATGCTTTACTGCTCCCTCTTGTCTGGTATTTGTTAATGATAAAATATAAAATAAAACAAGTACGTGTCCAGACGTGTGTTGCATGTATAGAATTTCAAGTGGCACAGCCACCCACACAGGTGACATGGAAGAACCCCAAAATAAGTTATCTCCATTAATCTTTGGGATTATTGTAAAATCACCTCTTGTCGAACAATGACTTTTATGTGAATACAACACAAATTAATCTCCGCATCATTTAAATGAATTATGATTCCGTCACACTCCTTGTACCGATTCCACTAGCAAGACTAGTAGGCCGTCATTGCAATGCCTTGGGACTACGCATTTAGAAAATGCAAATAAGATTATATTTTACCATTTTATCGCATTTTTATTCCTATCTTCCTAAGGTATAGCTATACTAAAGAAATATAGGCAAACCGTCAAATAATGGATTATAATTGTTAAATTTAAGGAGAGATTATATTTCTCAAAATTTTCTTGAAAGTAAACAAAATACAACTATGGGCTATTTCCTGCCTCTTTTTTCTTAAAAAACAAAACAAATGCATTCCGGAATCACGAGCATGATAATTGATCGAGTGAAGCCAGATGCATTTCTTCATACAACCACCAAATCCCCGCAGGTCTCCTTTCTCTTACGTGTCGAACCTCAGCTAAATAAATTAAGTGGGAAGAACATTAGATTATTATTAAGATTTTTTTAATACTAAACTCTCTCCCTCTCTGTGTCCTTGCTTTTACAACAACACCACAAAAAACTTTCAGACATGATAGTGTGAAAAAAAAAATGTGCCTGTTTTCCACCAAATCCCAAACTTATTCCCATTTATCATTGCTTCCAAATGGCAGTTACAAAGGACCATGGGTAATTTTTTTTTAAAAAAAGGAGAAAAGCACCACAGTGACAGCTGTCTCCGCTATATATGTATGTTTTGTATAGGCCATATACATGCACTATCTGTTATGATAACCGTAACAAAATACTACTGCAGCTCTCTGAGTTCTCAATGCAGAATATAGTAAGATCTATGTAGAATATAATAGTTCTATTACAGAGCCTTTTGTGTCCTTCACAACGGATTGGTTCCACCCCCCTCCCTCCTCCACTCACTGTGCATCTACTATCTCCTCCGTTTCCTTTTTCTTCACACTTCTTCTTCATGCTACAACACGTTCATAAAAAAATTTCATTTTATGACTTACTTTGCTCATTCTGTTACTGCAGCAGCCAGTAACTGTACATACATGATGTATGTACATGATGTGTAAGTGCACGTAGAATATCTTTTTATAAATCCCAACGATACGCATTTATTACGCGCAAATAATCATTGTAACTACTTTATCCTACCAGAAAAAAAAAAGGATCTGGTAAATCTATTTCAGCGAAAAGAAGGTATATAATATCAAGTGATTACACTAGCACAACTGCCCTACAGTATAACTCAATTTTTAACAATTTACAGTTTTCTTCCCAAATATATACCAAATACAACACTTCTCTTTACTTTCCACTTAGCAAGTATCACCACCAAGTTGCTTTAATAATAGTCAAGAGCAACCCCAAATCATACTAATAATTTCTGCCATACTCCAAAAAACAACACAAGAGTTCAGGAGAGTCGGACAATTTTTTCCCCCAACCTTCCAAACCTATATAACAGGCCCACACAGGAGCAAGTGATAGAGATTATTTTTATTCTAAAAATCCTGTTGGTTTAAACGCCCAGCTAAAGTCATTCTATCGGAACGAAATAATAACCGCTGCATTTGTCATAATTACGACTGTGCAAGCCAAAATTAGAAAAGCAATTACTCCCTCAATCTGTTCGCTACTACCTCTGAGAAGAAACAAATATATAAACTTATACATATTAACATCTACGTTTATCTTTCAAACTTTTTCTCGGCTTTCTAACCCCAATTTATTAAAATGAACAATTTACAAATAATTAAAAATCATAATTAATACAAATTCATTAAAGCCTATAGAAAAGATATATGTTAAGTAAAAGTTATTTAGAACTGCATTCTCAGAAGGCATTCACAGGGATTCGAAAGCACGGGTTGAAACATAATACTAAAAAATCAAAATGAGTTTTTACCCTTGCATAATGAAAAGAAAACAATAACTCTACAGGACGGATACAAAAAATATTTTTTTTTGCTTAATGACAAACGTACGTATGTATATAAACCCACCCACATTCGACATGTTTAGCCCATAATGTACCTAGGATTACAGTACCTTTTGACCACAATCAACACCAGAAAAATGTGCTATGGACGACGGCAACACGCCACTCAAGGCAAAGGTGTAATGCAGCAACCATTAATACGCTCAGAGTGTCGCCCAATAACAAAAATGCCTGCCTATTTACTACACGGCACCATGTCTCCAAAATGCAATATTCCACAATTATGGAAAGGAATGAAAGAAAAAATAAAATAAAAAAAATGACACCTAATACTTATTACAGCTTAGTGGGAGGGAAAAAAGGCGGAATAAAATACTTGCAACCAGCAAAATAAATAGAAAATTGTGGAGAGGTGCATATGTAATAACAACTAGTATATATGTAGTAATAATTTTTACCAAAGTGGGTCGCCCTTCATGTAGACCCAATCGAATTTTATTGTACTTACATATGTGATTATTACTATTACTACAAGCTTTAAAAGAAGAGAGTGTATATGAGCGTGGTGTAGCGCCTACACGTTCTTGAAGAGCCTTAGCCTCCCTTTATTTTATATACTACCACGGCCAACACGAGACGACGCGGACCAAGAAACTATAAAAAAAAAGAAGAGTTCTTTTGAAGATAAGCTAAACTACGGTAAAGAGTTAACTTTTTCTATCGTTTCTGTTACCGCGTGCTTATACACCTAACAAGCCGTATGTACATGAGCACGGCGAAATGCTTTCCTGGCCATTTCCATACAGAGCCAGAACAAAACGTGTGCAATTTATACATACGTGAGTTCATGTACACTTTGTACACGCATGCAATGCCCTGCATTCATTCCCATACACTGAAAAAGTCAAGTCGCCGACACGCAAAAGTTGTGTGTACCTGCCAAAGTGCAGAAGAACAGGTACATACACTCCTTCTTATAACAATCCGTTTCCAAAGTTGTGAAGCAGGCATGCTGAAAAGAAGATGATGAAGAAGAAGAAGTGAATGTGCTTGCAAAACAACAATAACAAAAAAAAAAAACAAAAAACAACCACTACTACGACAGGCTTTTATGCATGTGCTTTACACGCAATCATACATTATATACATACAGCCCTAACTACACGAAAGCTTAACAAAAGTTTGAAACTAAGTGAGCGACCTCAATTCGCGTGAGCAGGCCGGCCGTCACATCAAGTCGCCTAGATTCTAATGGTCTTTTTAAGACATATTGATTACATTTTCTTTCCCTCTCTTTTCTACATGAAACCGTGGGCATATGTACATATGTATGACATGCACCTACAACTAATAGTATTAACCAGCATCTCCTCATTTCCCAAATCCCTTCGTCGGGGAAATAATAGTAATAATAATAAGCCATACCATTTATTATTTCTTGATTAACTCTTAACTTCACGAAATGCACACACTCGTAATGGCATATTTAGCCATATAAGGGGTTAAAACGTATTACAATTTAAATTATAACCATTCCCCTTCCTTTAGATATTGCTTGTACTCATTTGTTTTACAGATACATATTTTTTTTGTTCATTCTGTCTTGTCCTTTCAAAAAAGTCCCACTTATACGACAACGACACGATTCACATTTGAAGAAATGCTTTCGTTACATTCATTTTTGCCCCATATCTTCAACTTGAAATTATTAATAAGGATTTTTGATAATAGTAATAATATAGAAAGGCTATGCGTGGGATGGTAGCGGTACAGTTGCATAAATTAAAAGAAAAAAAAACAACAAAATACAAACAGAAATCCCTCTTTTCTTTCAATTAGTACAAGAATTAAGTTTCAACAGACACAGACGTTCTTTTAATGCCTAACCAACGGTAGTACTTGTAAATTTGTAGCTTTGTACATGTTCCATCGTCTTAAGTTGTAGGGTAATAAATCATAAAAACAAAGGCTGCTCTTGAACAAGTAAACTGAACAGAAAAAGCACAACTGTATTAACTTTTTAGAGTGCACAAAAAAAAAGGAAGATGATGAGCAACCAAATAAAAAAACGCCGAGCCCATTTTTTTTAACTATGCTCCTTTAAATCTTATTGTGCCTACTCAGAGTACGTATACACTAGTTGTAGCAAACGGGTCACTCGAAAACAAAAAAATCACAGTGACAACGCCGTCAATTAATGAGTTACACCGATTCTTCGTTATTTGTTTCTAGCATCATTATACATTTATTTACTCTCCTACAATACTCTTACTACTACTTGTGCAGCATTGCAAGTTTGAAGGTAAAAAAATACAATGAAAAGTACAGGTCATATACATATGTATAAGCATCTTCGAAACTCAGACAGTGAAAGAGACCGTGAAGAAAAAATTGTAAAACAATGGGGAAATAAAATGCGAAAAAAAAACAAACTGAAAGGATTCTTAAAATTTTCCCCCAATTTCAGTTACAAAGCATTTCCTATGTGGGTCCCTAACCCAAGTCATACACTGGAAAAGTAAACTTTTACTGCAAATTAGAAAAAAAAATCCAAATGACATCACACGGCGGAATGCACATGGGTAGGAAATTAGAGTGGTCCTTCCTTCAGTTTTAACTCCCCATGCGGGGAGACTTGAAATTATGTATGCGTATCAAGCAAAAGGTAGGCTTCCATAATAAATATACCTACTACGCGCAATGGGAAAGGAATACAATAAAAAAAAAAAAAAACAGGCGCTGCGCTTGGGTGATGTACAACAGCCAAGTCTCCCACTTTGTAAAGAACACCGGAGAGACAGTGATCATCCACCAAGGAAACACAGCCAAGCACCAGGGCGGCGAACAATCAGATGTACATATATTAAGTACTGTGCTAATATCACTATTTGTCTAATTAATAAACATTATTATTGTTCATGAGTATTATGAACATGTTCTAAAAAAAAAGCCCCCCTATCAGAAGGTCCATTCCAAAAAATACACATTTAAAGTTTAGCTTTCGCATAAAAAATAACTGTGAAAATTTGCTGACCAAGATATATAGTCACGTGTGTACTTAATAGTATAACCGTAAATCATACCAGACAAAAATGAATATATTACTAAACCTGAACATATCATCAATTCATTACAACTATACGAGCAAAATTATGCACGTCGACTGGTCAAATTGACATATAACAACTTGTAAAGTGTCCCTGCCGTGAGGACACCTCAATATTGGCAGTTTTATATTGTCCTATTTCAAGCTTGTCATTATGTACTTCATGGTTTTCACTGGCACATACATCAGCCCTTCATCCCTACGTCACGAACCCCATGTATGTTTATGCACATTGCATATACACTATGCACATATATAGAAGCGTTATTTATTGTTGTACTCTCTACGTCAAACACAACACATCATAGTCATAAAAAGATTCAATCAAATCATTCCTTTCCTCATGAAAAAATTTGATTAATAATACATGCCGGACTTAATATTTAAAGCCATAAACACACTTCATAAGCATCACTTACAACGTTCCAAGATATATATCACCCACTACAGCGGCCTTAAAACTCCTTGAGTTAATCACATGTTTATGGCTTGTTAATTGTCATGAGAAAAAAATCATTCCTGGAAGCACCAACTTCTATACGACATTCCCTTACTACTTTTCACGTTCAAGCACCACTGTACGTAATGTACCTAAGTATTTATTTATTAACACACAAACTTTGATGTTCCTTCCTCATCGCAAATGCTTTACAACTTTTTAATTTTCTACCCAGAACCACTTGGTTTCTATCCCTTCTAGGTTCGCTCAAATAATGCACATTGCAAACACATAATTAAAAAGTCCTGTGACCATCATTTACAACAAAAGGCCTTTCACGAAGTAGTTTGAACCGGATATATTTGAAATACTAATATTAGGTTAAAACAGGCAGGTAATAAAATACGAAAAAACCGCGACCCTAAAAATATACATTGAAACAACAATACAACAACATCATTATCATTATCACAGGAGAATAAAAATCGTTTGTTAACATCCATGAGCACCACATACATTATACGTCCATGAATAAAAGAGAAAATTTCATAGGACTTTTTGCACGAACCAATAAATAACCTTTAGTCAGACTTGGTCATGTCTCATACATTATCTATTATACACCCTCCACCGTGTAAAATCTCAATGTTGGCGATTTTTTTGGGGTGCAACTTTACACAGAGTACAAATACAATATTTTCTCTGTGGCTACAAGGCATGAATATCAGCGGGTGGATGTACTATTAATTATACATTGATACATACCATTTCATCCTCCGAAATACATACACTTCTGTACTAAATAATAACCTGTAGCTAAATGTATCTTACTATACAACAGTGAAAAGAAAAAAAAACATCGTTTCACATTGCATGAGGAACATGTTACATGCTATACACGCATTAAATATGGGCATCCTTTGAAGATTCTTCAAAAGAAGACTGAACACAAAACAGCATTTTACAAAATGCTCTCTCCCCCTCGCGCCGCAAAATATCTTCCGTGACGATCATAGCGAGTAAAGAAAGGCGATGACAATTTTAGTACAAATATCTACTATGTACACTTAATACTTACATATACTACACAGACAATTCATTCAAGTAGATAGTAGATACCACTTACACTGTTCACAAGATCTAAACCTAGAAACATAGTTGCAAACAAACAAAAATTAATATTTGACATATCATTAATATTAAGGGGGAGTAAAGGAGACCGGATCCATCATTTTTCTTCTGCCTTCCACAAAACCATCCGAAGACAAATATTAGCCTCTCTGTATTCATTTACACAATACACATGCTCCTGTTCCTAAGCAAACAATTTCACCTAAAAAAAAGTTGATGACAATTTTCTGTGCTCAAAAAAGTCCACACCTACTTTGACTACTTTCATACGTTTTCAACAAAAAAAAAACACATGCTACAACAGTCGAACCCTTTTTTTTTTGTTATTTGCTCCCATTACAAAAAAAACGTGAATCTCGAGCCAAAGTGATCGTGTTTGTGCATACATACGAAAATAATGGGACACGACGAAAACAGTGTTGAACCTCAAAACTGGAGCAGTTTATGTTACACTTAATGAAAAAAGAGTTCCAAATTTTGTTCCTCTTTTATCGTGTGTAATGACTTGAGAAAGGTCAATCTTTGGTCATCAACTTATTCAGTTTCACTCAAATCTCACAGAGCACGCAAACTAGCAATCGTTGTACCTGCCATTACCCCGCCATTCTTTTCATTCCCACGAAGCGGTTCATTTTCCCCCTTCTAACTCTCCGTTACTTACATACTTTTTTTGTGTACAACCGCGCAAATACATTGCTACTCCCTGGATGTGGTCTTGCCAATTGCATTTGTAATTCTTGTGCTTGTATAGGTAATAGGTATAGGTATGCATAATACATATATGGTATCACCAGTTCAAATGCTTCTAAGTGAAACATAGTATGGAGGTTTGCAAGAAAATTCTACTCAACAAAGTGTATGGGCTATATGCACCAGCACATCAAAGTTTATTCTCCCAGACTTGCCGAGCCTTCTTCCCACCTACACATTGCGAGTTCCCCTGCTGGTCATATTAATATCACAAAGAATGTCAAAGGAACCAATCATCCCGATGCTAGCGTATTTTTTCCTCTTTGAATGTCGTTTACACAATAAAAACAGCGAGAGAAATTATTATAACATGCTAGACAATGTACCCACTGGACTGACGGTGTACTGCCGAGAACGCCCCCGTACAACTCAATACAACCTCCTGGTGCCTGTCAAGAGTCAGTGGACTTGTACAGAAGGGTTTACACATATAATATACATACGTATGCAAGAACAGAAATGGAAAGTACTTGGATTTATTGGTCTTCTGGTCTATATTGTTCCCAGGTGTTATAACTAAAACTCCGTGCACAATCAATGAATCTTGTTCCTCGACCCTAACACTGTGAGCATTGGAAACAACCTGAAGTTTAATACCACCGTCACTGATGGTGTGTGAGGGGAGGGGAAATCATTACAATATTATTTCGGGAATTCTAGTGCATGCACTCTCTACTTTCTCACGTCTCAGATAGCAAAGCTATAGCTGCCAGAGTGTACCTGTACATAAGTATGTATACAAAAGTAAGAGCAATTCAAATACAGGCAAGTTCAGTACACACACCTCCTCACAAATATTAACTGCAATCATTCTCTCCGCCCTCCAGAGCGTCTGCGGCCGCACAAACGTACCTGAGAAGCTTAGCAATCTATAAATGTACATATGTACTCATATGTAGCAATGTGATTCGCCGGTCCAGAAAAGTATTCAAAAAAATATAAGGAAATTAAGTATGCTATTTGCTAATGCTACCCCCAATAAAAGGATGTTTCTACGAGTACCAAATGCATTGGGACATGTATGCATGCACAGTATAGATAATAGATACATCTATTTGTGTACACGTACGCACGCACAAGATTGTTAATTCAAAAACTTTCTCCGTTCCAATGCTCTCGTGAAGGTTTTCTTCAAGATCTAAGGAAAAACGTTGCGGCGGGAATAAATTTTCCCTCATAAAACATCAAACGGTAACCTGGCCATCGAATGAGACTGTGCGCATACATATTACATGTATGTAGATATTAGATATACTTTAGTACAAAATGAATCAACCTCTCTTTTCAAATCCATGTGTACGGTGTGCATGTAATAGATTTCCCTTTCTCCACAATTTTCTATTCCAGTTTCATCCTCTTCCAGTTTTCCTCATTTCGATTCTCTCGTTCACCTGCCTGTATTCAGTGAAAGTACGTTTCGATTCTGCCATACTGTTTACAGAGTCTTAAAATGCTAGGGAAATCTGTATATATGCACCTAGTGAATTTCCTGCTACTGCATTCACCATCACTGCGTCAGGTTGGATTGCTTTTCCTGTGCAATTATATGTATATGCATCTAATAGTGTGAAATAAACCGCAGGGCTGAATGTGAATAGCTTCTTTTTCTACAATAACTGTGCCGCCACGAGACAAGTGTACATATTTTTACACATTGACTAGCAAAGCCTTTTGACTCAACAGTATAACATTACTGTCGTCGCACACAAAAGACGAGCAGATCATTCACTTTTCACTCCCTTTCTTGCCCGTACACATTTAAGTCTCTTCCTACTCATCGTCTTCCTCCAAGTTCCTTTGGGTATGCTATTTCTGGTGTGTATACAGCATAAAACGACGGGGTTGTCTATTATTATTATGATTGCTAATACACAAACTTTTTCTTTTAACCACGCATAGGTTGACTGTATTGTTAAGTGGCTCCTGGCTTCAAGTGTGTACTACGGCACCGCAACATCAGCAATATCCTTTCAGTCACAGTGTGCAAAAGATGGCTACTGGCTACGCACATATGGTACATACTTCGGATGTCCATTTGAGGCAATGGTGAATGCGTGGAGTTATTATTTTTAACGAACTGAGCATACTTAACTGAGCAAGAGGCCTATTTTTCGCAGATATCCACAGAAGAAAGAAGGGTCTCCTTTCTCCCATTCAAAAATTATCTGCATACATACGATGTATTAAGCGCTCCTTTTTACCGTAACCACGTTTGCTATTGTTGTGATTTACGTATACAGTTTGAATTTTTGCAAGAAGTGAAAACTTGTGAGATTATTTTTAACACTAGTGCAGACAGCAAGTGTCTATGTATGTACATTTTAATGCTCAATGATTTTAGAATTTTGTAGCTCATTATTATATTGAAAAAATAATAATATTCGTGTACACATGGATTTTTTTTCTCTTCTCGTTTTTTCTTCACACTTGAATATAGTTGTAGAGAAACATTATTTCTTCTTTCATCACAAAAAAAAAAAGAAAGAAAAAGCGATTTTTCCCTTTCCTCTTTTCATAAATTTGCCTTTGAATTTGTTACACAAACGTTTTTTTAACAAATGTGATAAAAAAGAAAACGAAAGAGTACAAATGTCAATTTAATTTTTCTGTAACTTCATCCGCTTCCAATATATGCATATATGTATGCTGAACCATTTCGTGAACGCTAATTGTGCACAGATCTTTGCCAGGCTCATGTTCCTGTTCTTAGCTACAGCTTGGTTGACTTCGGCTAGGATTAGATACATGTTGAAGAAATGACTTTTAAACTTTGCTGCTTTGAAGTTGAAAATGGAAATACGTAAACAGCAGGGCGGATAAAAAAATCCATTAGAGACACTTGGTTCAAACTAAAATTCATGATATGCTTTGAAACACTACCATACTATATACATTTTAATGGTTGGACTGCATATCGCAAAAAATTCTTGCTTTAAAAGAAAGCCGGAGTTGTTTCTTCTTTTCACTTTAGAAACCACAAAAATTTATTTGTGACAGGATTTTATTGTTTTGCGGAGCTAAGGGAAATTTGGGCTTGTTGAAAAATGAAATCTTACCATAATACAATTTGGTTTTCCCACAGCCCATAGATTGACTTTTTTGTCTCCACCGCCAGTGACCAAGACGCGTCCAGACTTGTGGCCTAATGACACCGAATTCACATTTGCGGTGTGAGCTGGGAACTCCTCTGTTAAAAAAAGAACAAAACAATTACGGTATTAATAACACTACCATAAAACATTTATCGAGTCTCGTACGTAAAACGTGAGCATATGACTGTAAAAAGAACAATTGAGGCTGGTGTGTCGTTGTCACTGAACCTTACAAATGTTTCTATTCTTCAACCCTATCAATACTATTTAAGAGTACGCTTCTATTAATAACTAAAATCGAAGGCGTTTGTAAGAGGACACGAAATATTGTAATTTAATCATTTCAATTCCGAGCTCTTCACTATTATTTTTTCAACAATGATCAAGTAAAATATTTCTAACAATAAGCGTGGGCACAACATGCAACCATCTCATCCTATACCACCTATGTGTGTAAGTACATATACGTATGCATATGCATGGCTACAACTGAGAGAATAATAGTTTTTTTCCATGTTCCACTTGAGCGTTTTTACGAATGAAGGAATAGACACTGTAGTATGCAGGCAAAAAAATATAAAAAAAATAGTGTCAATGCTTTTTATGAACAAGATTCTAGTACACCATAAACAGGTCTATTTTTTTTATAAACAATACAAAACAAATAATAAATTAATCCACCTCACAAATTATATCTTTTACATCGGCCATGTAAAAATACACGAAAACACAATTTTTTCATTCACTAATAAAAAACCAGTTTTCCTAACACATTTTCACCTGAACCTCCCTCAAGACAAATATGTATACGAATAATCAGTAGTAATTAACGATATTTTCACACCAAATCGATCTTTAACAACACAGAACATTGAAAGAAATGTGCAGGTTGTACGCACGCACAAACAAGCAAACACAGGTAAAAGCCAACGTTAGAAATAAACATGACATACTAAACCCACGTTGTAAAAAGAACGTGCTCCAATCTTCTCTGACAACCAAGATGCAACATCGTCCTTTATCTCAATAATGTTGGTAGTTAGTGTACAGCTATCGATTTCATTAAGCCTATGCTCTTTCTTGTAAGGGTACTTTTATAATTTTGTGCATTTACAATCATGTCAATGTAGGTTGAAACCCCTTACTTTCTGAAGTTGAACAAGAATTTAATCTCCCAGGAGATACCACACATTATTTTGTAAAAATAAAAGTTTCAGTCAATCATCATCATGGGTGTACCTGCACATTTACAAATATTGAACAGTATGCCAATAATGTTAACCCTGTAGTGAAAGGAATTTACTCACACCATATTATTAGAAGACAATATTTCATCCTGCGAACGGAGGTAAATATAAATTCGATATATTCGATATATTTTCGGGACAGCCGAAACAGTTGATAAGCTGCTAGCAATCTAAAAAAATAGTCTCTTGCTATGACTCCGTTAATTCCTACAACTACCCTGTTGTATTAGAATTACAATCATAGTCCAAAGTTGGGGCAAGTCAATCCATTTGTCTACACATTTACTTATCCGCGCACGGCAGAAAACTTTAATGCGCTTTTTCTTCTCAAAACTTTCTTTCTTCGACTTTCAACAAACTGGATCTCAGATTGTGACAAGCCTAAATATTAAGCTCCTAATTTGTTTTCCCATACGTGCATTTCATACTTCCGGCGACCAACAGATACAACAAGGATGAAAAAACTCACTTCTATTGTTCGCACTCGCTATTCTACAAAAATAACGCACTTATCCATGGTTGTAAAAACATAATAATAAAATTGAAACTTCAATATTTGCACAGGAATCTTTTCACACTGAGAAACGTATGTATATCATTATTAACATCGTGCAAATTGAAAGGCAAATATGAAACTGAAATTTGAAAAGTCAAGATAGAGGCAACACATGCCAATAAGCTCGCAGCTGGGGAATACTGCAACATTTATAAGTTCTGAAAATACTCACAAAACCACAATATTCAATTGCTGCGTGATGTATGTGTTGTGTATGTAGTATGTACGTACATTTGTGTACGTAAATAACGTTCAAACTTAAAGTAAAGGTCATTACGGAAATGTGTTCCTTGACTTGATGTTATTAAAATAATGTACATATTTCAACGTCAAACTAAAACTAAATAAAAAAATCAAAAGCAATAATGTTTGTTTTTTCAAGCGATTTCCTTCCTCCTTCATATCCTTACACAGTCTCCTCGGAGGCTCGGACCTCACAAATTATACATGCTTAGAAATGCCAACCATAATAACTTACCGCAGAGTCCTAGCAAGCCAAATGCAAACCTATACAATTAACCATACTATACTGAAAGTGGTTTCCCTTTTACTACTGTACCACCACTCAAATATTTTAATACAGAAAGAACGTCATACGAAGAAGAATGATAGCACCCTTAAAGGATGCAAAACTTCTGTAGACTGTAACTAGCACCGTACCTTTTCCTACTTACTTAAATACGTACACAATACCGTAAATGTGCAGCAAGAATAAGTTTCCTCTGTAAATACGCTAGCATACAGTAAAATTTTGTGATTACGGTGCAACAACAACAACAAAAAATAAATACAGCCGCAGACTTATTCAAGTATGCAAGTTCTAAAGGCCTTGCAAGAAGTCATTCTGCAAGTATGCATATTGCTGCAAAAATAAAACTACATGGGAAGGAACACCCAGTACAACTGCAGTATACTTTTAAGTTTAAACTCATAGCAAGTCGAAGAAAGCGAATAGCCATAGCAAAGTAATTCGCTCATAAGCAACAAACGCACACATGTCTCTGTTGCCATCCCATCCCCGCATGCCCTTTATTTTGTACATTTGACTACACTATGGTAATATCGTTTAACCAGAAAATACAGCCATTGGCTTTTATTATTATTTACTTTCCATTATTCCCCAGAAATATAGCAATAAATAATTATTTACCATTTGCCATACAAAAATGACCCATTTTCTCTTTTAATTCCCATTTTTATGATTCACACTTTCGTATTCGTACGCATAAATAGGTAAACTCGTCTGCACGTCAACCGCTTATGTGTTGCAAAACTAATTTATACTCCAACTGACTGAGAACACCTGTGCATGAGGAACAACGTCGTTCTTGTCAATACTGCCAGCAATAATAACTTGTCAACGACAAATGTTTACTGTTTTTAATGTGCAAATAATTTTCCCATTATTTACTCCTTGTTGCCCACCCTCTTCACAATCAAAAGCTTCTTCCTATTGTAAACAGTTGATTTTAACACGCGTCAGTGATAAGAAGAATCAGTACTGCATAAAAGCAAGAAGACTTTTTTTGCGTTGTCTGTTATCTCCGTTTCACAAAGCGTAGAACAAAACATAAACAAAAAGCAGCGATGTGGACCCTATGCAGATAGAGAGCTATAACGATACTGGAATAGCGGGTGCATTGAAAAACCCACAGATTCTCCAGATTTCTGGAATGTCCACCTTTCTATATTGTGAAAATTCCAGAAATCTGCACTTGTAATATTTTCAACACACCCAGTATTCGTAAAATTACTTTCATTTGCAAGTTTCTAAAAATTAATTATGTGCAGTAGCTCGTTAAGTCGGACCTTCCGCAAAAAATTAGAAAAGGAAGACTTTCAAATGAGGAAGTGAAACATGAAATGCAAAAACAAATAAAATCAACGTCAGTCGACACTATCTCGCAAAAAAAAAAAAAAAGATAGCACGACAGCAACAAAAAAATTATAGGAAACATCATTTTCAACCTTAAGAAAAAAACTGAAAAATTTAGGCAGTACACAGATACTCAAAGTAACTTAAAACCGTAGTAAAGGAAACCTACAGGGATACTTATCAGCTACAGCTACACATACATAGTAAGCAGACATATGTGCTTGCATTTGTGCACAATTTACAAACTGGGATTATGACAATTCTAAGGTATATGTATGTATGTATGCAGTAGGCATGCATTTTAAAATCAGGACTTTTAACGCTTAAGGCGCAATGAAGTCTGACTTTTTTTATCTTTAACCATTCACCACGGTATGCCTCATTACTATGATTCGGGTAAAACATACCTCATGGGCTGTGTAAATAATAGCTACATCAGCGGTGGCTACTAATCAACGTATCATAAATGTCGGCATTCAAAGTACAAAAACATTGCAATTTTGGCTCAAAGTAAAGCTACAAAATTATCCTTCTAGCACGTGAGCGCTCCAAGTTCACAAGAACTGCCTGAGTCTCGACCATACAAAACAGGTCTCATCAATGCGAAGGACATGAAGGAAGAATTTGTCAGGATTCAAGAGGAACGTGATTTCAAGTTTCTATGTAGGATAAATATTTAAAAGGGATACAATGTAATTGTTTGTACAACATGGACATTACACAAACAAAACTTTTCCCGTAGATGATAATTTTATCGAAGCAAAAAGAAATTTTTTTGAAAAAAATTCATTTCCCCTTTTTTATCTGTCGAAATCCAAAAACTTGTCTTGCATCAGCCCTAATGGAAAATGACCGCAAATTTGTTCATACGAGACAGAAGATTCTCACCTAGTCAGAGTATCTGCAGTTTATACAACAGTAATGTTAGAAAAGAGAAACAAATCTGAAGAATCTTTACGCAAATATGCCAATGTAAAAGATCTGAAAGACGGCGAAAAACCTAATTTGCAATCTTAGTGCACTGAAAGCAGATATGCATGTACATGTACTTCCATATTAAGGGATTGAACAAGTGAAATTTAATCCAAAAATGCGTACAAAATACTTTAATGTAGCTGTATACTGTATACATAATACATACTCGGATTCACACTGTCGGGAATTTGCAGTCATTACTCCATGTAAATAAATATTCATACTAGCGCATCCCACAATAACAATAAAAAAAATTTGCCGGACGCTGCACTTCACTATTATCATAGACAAACCCTTTGCTTTCAATAAATGCTAACATATGTATGTACTTGGGCATCAGCCACAGTCAACTTTGTTGCGAATATGTGTGAGAATCTCCTCGCTGTTTTCATCTTTCTTACTTCTGATAATAAAGCCAGCATACTTATGTACATATTACAAATATGCATTGGAATAAGTATGACCGAAGAAACTTTCGGCACCAAAAATCAAGCAAGAGTTTGCCTAACTCTTCGCAAAGTAAAGTGTCTCTGCAAGGGGAAATTTTGAGAAAACCATGGAATTCTTTCTTCTTCACATTGTGCTGCTCAAGGGCATTATTATTCCTGCATTCTTCTTTCCCTTTGCTCCATTGTTTCAAAGACTTGTGCGACACAATCATCCTTAAACGTTTACCTCTGCTCTCGCTCTCTCTACTTCTCCCGTAGCTTTATTGCGAAGAAAGCTGTTCAAAACTTAAGGACATATTCATACCCACAACAACATTCACTTCTTTTATCGTAATTCGTAATCAGACAAAAATATGAAAAGAAAAAATTGCCAACATTTTTTACAGCTTTCCTTCGTCAGCTCAACGTAGTGTATATGTATAGTGTTTTTTACAGACGTATAATTTTACTAGGTAGTAAAAAGTCCAACAAAGAAAAAATTAGCTCATAAACTCCCACATTTTTGGTAAACTGTACCACAAGTTTTCGTCATTTTTAATTTAAAGCAAGATGTCAAGGATTCTCCTTGCATACATCCCAACCTTTAATGTGAGGTAAACAATGTACATATACAAACAAAAATACACATAG
The DNA here is from genome assembly GCA_034698585.1 of Disparrhopalites patrizii. Classification (NCBI taxonomy): domain Eukaryota; kingdom Metazoa; phylum Arthropoda; class Collembola; order Symphypleona; family Sminthuridae; genus Disparrhopalites; species Disparrhopalites patrizii. The sequence goes on from JAQGBT010000061.1 coordinate 45,256, forward strand.
ATACTTTCATATATTATTTATGTACGTATTAACAATTATCATCGACAAGATGATTACGTGAACGTGCACGGGTAACCAACATTCCTTTTTTAAGATTTTTTACAGCTTAGCATATACAGCTCAATATCCAAAAGCAATGTCAACCACGCCAATTGTTATCGTTCCTCCTTATTTTTTTACAATGAACTTTCCCCCCTGTCATTGCAGTCAGTAATATTCTACGAGGCGTGATGTTAGTACACAATCCCCTGTTACTGTTGTTAACAATTACCGTCGACAAATGAAATCAAAATTTAACCGTAGATATTTCCCTTCATCTTCTTCCCTTTTTTGTCTGCTTGAAATGTTCAACATGTGCATATGTGGAAAGCCAGGGAAAGTAGTAGGAACAACAGCTGTATTCATATTGCTAGCAAAGCAAGTAAATAATTGTCTTCATCGTTTTCCCAAATTCTTTCTCGATCTTGAATAATACCTTAGGTCTTACAACTTTACCCACCATTTCCTAAAAGCATAAGCTCGCTATTGCTTTTAAATCCATAAAAACGATGCAAACCTGTTACATTTCATTAATTTTTTTCTTTTCATGCCAACTAAGGCGAAAAAAGAAATAACGTCAAGAACTTTAAGCACCTTAAGCATGTTCAAGTGTAGGTGGCATTTTAAATTACGGTACACTTTACTAGCTGCTCAAATTTAGTAGCTGAAAGTATCACACAAATGAGGGAATTCGAAATCTGAATAACTTTCAAAACAGTTATACACAGAGCCAAAATAAGAGTATATTTGAGTCATATTTTAAGGTTGTTTAACACAAAAAATAAAAAACTGATCCCCCGAAACAATATCTAATAACATTTAAAGAAAAACTGTCTGTCACCTGTGTATTTGACTAACTACGTTTTAAAACTCATGAAAACAAATTTTTCAGATTCAACCATAGGCATAGTTGAAACGACTGTTCATGTATGTAATTTTCACCTGTGACATCCTACGTACTACGTAGAGTGTAGGTGTAGGTTATATGCTAAATATTTTATTTTGGTTAATTCCAAAAGGCACCAAATGCCTTGTTCGAACTTTCTCTAATTAATTACTTTGGTAAAATAACTGCCAAATTAAAAAAAAAACATCCGCCCACGTCTTTTTCGTTGGGCGTGAAAGGATACTACCAAATACTGTATACTTCAAATGCCAAGCTCGTAGCAACGACTATAAATGTCATAAAAATAAAGTACGATCAGCAACAACAATAACAAAGATGCTGAGGCACTACTGAAATGGAATAAAACATTACAGATAAAGCTCCAAACGTATGGGATTGACAACATGGTAATAAGAATCTCATGAATTCTCTTTTACACTCATCTGCTACATTACACAAATCCGAATACTTCGTGTGTGCACCAATACAGCAACAGAATTTTCTGTTTACCTCCACATATAACGGCAGCAACCACAATAGAATACAAAGCAACAAACAGTACAAGGAACTGAGACGGGCCTCAGTTCTATCACTACTTCATTCATCACAATTCCAGGAAACTTCCTGTGAATTCCTTGGGGAAAAATTCCGAATCATTCACCTCCCGAAAATTCCTAGAATTTGAATCACGTACAGAAAACTCTACTCATGGACACTTCATCAGCGCAAAAGACTTACTCGCCAGGAAAATTATATTGCATTCCGTAAGGTCGACAACCACTAGCACAAACATTTAATGTCATACATATATATATGTATGCAGGTGTACGTAGCTCAGTAGCAAGAGTCAAGAATGATTTCTCCATTCACGTTATCAACACCGAGGGATCAATACACCAAGAGCAACACTCTCATATCTTTCACATAAACCAAGTACGTGTACCCACCTACCAACACACACCCAGACACTTCGGTCACATAATCCCAACGCTGATACCCGTGTAACTCTGAGGTAATAACGTCATATATGCAATCACCTCATCGTAAATCTATACCTGTAAAATTGCATGCTAGTCTCTAACTATGTCCCATAAAACCTACCAGACGTACATACGTCTTCTGCGTCACAATGGTCAGGTGGAAACAGCAAAAGGAGCATAATAAGAACTGGGCCTCCTTATTACAAATGTATAGCCTCATTGCACTAATATGTATAGACCGCTGCCGCCCGGACAAAATCCTTCGGCAAGCAAACTTCCCGATAATGCCTATTCGATTGTCTTTCCCTGTACCTACTGCACTCCACATGCATACCTGGATGGACACAAAAAATCCTGCAATTTTATCCTGCATATGAACAAATTATACGGTCGTGCATATTGATTTATTGATTTATTTACCCCTTAATCTTTTTTTTTTGCTTACGTAAAGGAAGTTCTATATAAAGTCCAAACATGAATGGTTAAAATTATAGTTGTCTTGTATTATTTTGGAATGTCCATTATACATTACCATACATATAATGTATAATGCAGAGTTGCTCAGGCCAACTAGTAATGGTTACTAAATGTATAATAATAGCTTCCCAAATCCCGCATATCCTTTAATTTTTCATGGACTACTTCCACAATAGATACATAATACATACACATACATTTCATATACGTAATACATATGTGGCACACTCAATGATACCACACACAAGAACTCATCCACGCTAATGTGTTTGTTCATTGACTCGTACATGCTTTAAACATTTACACGTACCAACTTCCTTGTACCTCCTCCTTATTATTGGGCACTCGACTTCTTCATCTGCTTCTACCCTCATCATACGCATTTTATGTAGATGTGAAGTATACTACGGCGAATATTCCTAATACTAACGACGGCCGAACTTATATACACATTTACAGGAATTAAGACACTTTCAAACACCCTCCAAATACATATGGCCTTCTCTTTCTCACATGCACTGCCGGCATGCACTAAAGTGTAGAGGCTATTTACTTATACTTTTCCAAACTTGCAATCTGTAATCAAGTCTAGGAGTTACAGGGTACACCCACCACATATAGATTGTATACTGTGACTGTAATTTGAACAGTCAAAAAAAACTAGTTAGCATATAAAGCATTATTACAAGTTAGGAACTTGTACAAAGTGCCCACTAATTACCATTACAACTACCCATCATGAATTAGGGGCAAGTAGGTGAAAGAGAATCAAACCTTGAACTTCATGCTAACCCCTGGGAATTATTATTGAAAGTCTTATTGAAAGTTAATTAAATACTTTTGGGGAAAATGCAAAGATGTAGCTACTTTTCGAATGAAGGCAGGACTCGACCTGGGCAGATGATTTCTTATACTCACTTCAAATTTGGATTTGAGAAAAAATATATAATTTATTGTAACGTGTATTTAGTAGTACACTATCATAAAAATCTGTGAATGGAGGGAGTTGGCACTTTGAAGAAATTTGTACCTTACCTATACATTTCATATTTTCAAGTACAAAACTACACAAATTACATTTTTACAGGGCAACACAATCGCAGCCTGTCACAATAAAATTGAAGCTTCACATTTTGAACACCAACATGGCAAAAAGAAATGGGAGGGAAAAAAGAAATCTTCGTAAACTGGTTTCTGCTGGCAAAGTAAAATTTCAGCATGTCGAAAAACATTTTGCCAGTACAGATATGAGAAGGCAAAGGCAGAAGCATTGCACAGTACTTGAAAGAAAAGAAAACCGTCAAAAGAGGAAATCTGTGGCGTCCGCATCTTCCATTACTCCACCAAAGTATAAACACTTTGCAGAACTATACCGTTAAATAAAAACAATAATAATATATTATATTAATTATTAATCTTGTACTCACTACTCACTATCCATGGCATTCAAGCACAAGGATGGGTGTGCATCACGAGCATTTTGTTGGAGATAGCTGAAGCACTTAAACTAATCACTGATGTTAAACAAGTCTCTGGAGTAGAAGCATAACATCAGCCATAGAGGCATAAGCAAAACTGTGTTCTTTTGAATCTTGTGGAGAAACAGGATCAAATCGTGGGTTAACGATAACTCCCGCCCTCGCTTCTTTAGAGAAGCTAAATGTGTACTTAAAAGATCTACATCTACCTTGAAGATATTTCATATCTTTCATCTCCCAATAGTAATAACAGCAATAAAAATCCGGCCCCAATACAGAAAAAACAAACCAGTGGCTTACAATTCAGTTCAGATTAGGAATGAGAGAAAAATACAATGACACTGGGTTATGCGGTAACGGTATTTCATTGATAATGCGGCGAAGAAACACTTTTTTCACATTCGAATTTTATTCTTCAGCAAGTACATAGTACATACCCATGGCTTTGGTAATTCCAAAATGCACCAAGGAATTTAATACTGAATTTAATAACATAAATCCATGCGTGAAAGATTACATTCCATTATAACATACAAGTTAAGATGACTGTAAGCACTGGTGGGCGTCATTAATACCTCAAATTGGTGCACACGAAGAAGATATACTAGAGTCTTAGAAGAGTAGAACCCATGCATTTGTCGGCTTTGGAAATCGAAATCCTGCTCACTGATTATTAGTGCTTTATGAATACTATGCAACTACATCTACACATATACACAAAACATATACAGATTCTGGAATCCTCCTCGTCTTGAATATCCCCAAGACAAAGAATTATTGCGTTCAACGGACATAAAAGTTTACGCCCGAAGAATAAAAAGGTCAAATAGTGTAATGATATCCTCTTCTTTATTCGCTTCCTGAAAGTGTGTCTTTCATTCCTGATAAATACAGATGTACTACAATACCATGCCATAGGACATAGAACATGACCGAAAAGAAAGAATGAATCAATGTAATACTTAACAAAGGAGGTCTCATAAAATAATGCATAATAATTATTATTCCATTTTCTTACAATTAGATTCCTCACTCCAACAATAGGGAATTCCTACATGACAAGGTTTTAAAATAAAAACTTCAGGAAACAAAAGTAATTTCATGCGTTTATAAGCACGCATCCAAAGGAACTTCAGCGTAAGAATTATCTCCATATTTTGCAGTTAGTTATGAGTGGCAATGATAGTAGCTACCACGGCAATTTTATATTGCCTTCCCTGCCTAAATAACCAACAATACAAATATAAGCAACTACTACTACCTACCACTAACACTACCCCTTCATTCTTGGGGCCTCATCTGGGTACGTTGATTATATGTACCGAGGAGTGAGTAAAACACAAGGGTAAAGTTGATCGATCGTCGTGCTTGCCTTGGGAGAAGGCATGACATCCTTATATAGGCAATTGGCAGTAACCGGAGAGAGAGAAAAACAGGACAATTATTATCACATGACAACAAACAATATGCATATGCTGCCTTTAGGGAAACCAGATTTTTTCCCGAAGAAATTTGATCCGTATCAATATATTCCTGGTATTTGATACTCCTCTCCTAACCTATCCACTAACTCAGAATCTACCTCAAAATCAGTAATAGTTTCAGCATGTCGAATGTGCAAAAAACAAATCAAGGGTCAAGTTAATGCCTTCTCTTGTGGCAATTTTTTTTAAACCAAAGGTGTCAGTTTCAACCAAGTCTTTAAGACGTTTTCCTTGCTAGACTACAACATGTACAGGAAAAACGTCAATAGTAAGAACATCAAGTACGTATAATTGCTAATACAGTAGACATTACACTGGCAACAGCATAAATAACAACCAGAACAAGGATACATCCACCGCCTTAACCAACTGCACTTACGAGGAAATATTTTTTATTGCGAGAAAAATTGCATGCAAGACAGTTCCAAGTAATTTAGTAATTTGTACTAAGTCAAAATATTAAGCAACGCAGTCAAAATTTATTTGTTACTACCCGTTATATTTTAGAGCTAAAAGATTACTGACTTGCTAATCCTCTACATCAAACATGGAACTACCGCAGCATATTTAACATGATTTTTTCATTTCAGCAGTCTCTTACCAAAGATAACTTCCGGCTGATTGACAGAAATAATACGTCCAACACAGCATGAGCAAATCATTGAGTCTGCTATACCTATTACCTATACATCAGTCTACTCCAGTGGGTGGTCTTCTTTTTTGAGCATGTTTTACCCTTTCACACATGCATGGATCATGTCCTGTGAATATGTTTAAATTTGACATACCTATGCCCTATCGTTTTACCACTACGCCGCGCCATGTTTTTTACAAACACATACAAGTTTTGTGCATAATTGTCACATCCTTTATGCCAAACAAGAACTTCTTTTATTCTGCCAAAATCTCCACACAAAGATTTTAGCATCCCGGAAATTTGAATCATATTCGCTATAATTCGATACATCATATCATAACATATGAAGAATAAAAATTTAATAGTGGCTACTAGCAATTATTAACAAGAAAATCTAACCAACAAATTTGACATTATTGATGGTCAGGAGCATAACTATAACTACTGACTCATCACTGCCAACGACTGGAGCGGGTAAAATGAGACCAAAAGCCACAATGCTTTTAATAGCTTTTTGCTCAGCTTGAAGAAAGCCGTAACTCAAGGATGAAGCGTTTTGAAACGGAGATGGTCTCGCAAGTATTAATGGTATCAGAATGACAACTACCACTTTTTTAAACATTTGAAACCAGTCATAAAACTTGGTGCACAAACAAAAAAAGCACAAGCTTAAAAGTTGCTTGATACGTCTAAAAAAAGTCGAAGTCGTTTATCACCCTGTGGTTTACGTAATATTAACAGCTTCTACCTGCTACCACCAATTACCAATGACGTGTGGATGTAAACTACATTATACTAAAATGAAGAGTCATAATTAAATTTGCTACAGTTGATTATTCAAACCAGGGACACAAGGCACACATTGCGTAACTGGATAAAAGTTTTATTTCAAAGTTTCTTATCAAAATCTATGAGCATCCCACACAATGCAATTAATATTACTTGCGAAAAAATAAAAGGAAATTCCGAGAAAAAACGCCTTCACTATCTTTCTATTTAATGCAAGTTTCGCGAGGAAATATGCGACTGCATTGTAATTTTTTTTCATACACCAAATTTCAATGCAAATTACGCACCCTTAATAAAAAGAAGAATTTACGTATATGTGCTCATGCACCTTGGTACAAGTTAAAAATGTATGTAAGCATTTTCACTGAAAATGACGTTCCTTAAACTATAATAATGATTCATAATTCAATCAAATAACATGTGCATCCAATCCACCTCCACAATCCTCTACCTACCTCTATCTATCTATATATATCTTGATGAAAAGAAATTCCATAAACGACGGTTGAAAATGCACAAAAGTAACAGCTCATAAAAAAATGGCTACTTGCGTAATAAGCATTTTTCACCGAGTAATTTATATGTTATCAACGAGATAGTGTGACATAGGAAAATGGTATACCTTTATGTAAATTCATTAAACAATTGAGGACAATGTTTTCATTCTGGATATAGTATGCCACTGACGTTAACATGTTCCAGCCTAGAAGTAATAAAAATAAAAACAAACGCCTAAAGTGTAGCGCAAAGGCGTTAAAAATGAAGAAATTAAGTGTACATCATACCCCGAAAAACTGGTATACGCTAATATGCGGACGCCCCCCCTGGGCTTCGGCCGACAGGGGGTGTCAGCCTGGTTTTTCTAGGGCAGGGTTGACACCCCCTGACCGGCCGAAGGCCGATCAGGGCCCGGACACCCCCCTGGATCCACTCAGTTTTTTGGGGTATGGTGTACATCTTTCTAATAGACGTCATATTCCCGTCATACTGTGATGTTGATGTGTACCAACTACCAACGTTACGATGTCATTTGCGTTACATCTCTTAAAAACGTTATTAGGATTTCAAATCAAAGAGAATAAATAGAATAATATCTAACATTTTATTCTCTGCCGTAAATTGGACTTTACTACACAGACTAACTACAAATCTCAAAAAACCCCTGTCGTATTTCATTGAATTTTATCATGGTAAACAAAAAATTATATGGCAGGTAAATAGATCTGACTCAATGCATTTGTATACTCACAGACGTAGTTGTTTTCCTTTGAGTAAGTATAAGTACTAACATGCATCTCAAGAACAAAAGGAATGACAACGCTTTTTCATTGCAAATGGTGTACCATCATATTTCATGCAATGCACAAAGTTATCACCAGAATTATGAGTAAAGAATGCACCACAAAAAAAAATTCACTTTTTCTCGCTGGACCGTAATAATTCGATTTCAAAATCAACCAAAGATTCATCAGTAAAGTCGTAAGTTTTTCGCGTGAAATGAAAAGAAATTTCCATTTTTTCATCGCCATGTCATTTCAAGATTCCTTTTTTAATTAAAAATAACATATTGCACGATCTTGACTACTAATATTAAGAATATCTGCTAACTCACACCACGGAAGCAGGGAAAGCTTTACTTCTTAGTATATTTTTTCATTACATTTTGAGCACTGTGGCTCTTTTCACCATAATCAGATCCTATTATGCATGTGCATACGCGAGTAATAATTTCATTACCAGAAACTATGAAACACTCGACAACAAGTTTGAAATCCATGAGCTGCTGACATTCATGTACTTCGTCTTTTTTTACGATTACCATCCCTTTTTAAAGAGCAGCCTATTAAAGCACATATTCATCGACACTCTCTTGAGGCACTCAAAGTTTCGACTCGTCGCTTCCTTGAGACAAGACATTTCCCGAAGAAAATCACGTCGCATGGCTCTTAGGAAGTCTCTATATTTATTATTTATGTATGTGTATATGTATATACATAGCTAAACTACATAACTCACAATACTTACACTTACGCATTCTTGTACCTATTGTATAGCTAAGTGTAAGCACGGCCAAGTGTGAATTGTATTAAATATATGTAATGTATATACACTATTGTTTTTTCCAACCCTGCAGCCCTTTCATCTCATCTTGTGTAATTGCTATGCACGCACTTTATTTTAAAAATAAACACACGTGAAACCAATATGGAAATATGAACTCACAACTTACAACTGCTTACAGAAATTATAGCATTGCAGCAAGACGACAAAAATCGTATCCAGAAAAGAATTTCGTGTTTGTATTTACAGAGCTAATAAAAATAATTAGTTTTCGCATAAAGTATCCATAATGAGACAGTCTGTTGACAATTTCACTTCTGAATAGTTCCGCGTATGTATATCCCCGCAAAAAAAGACGAGGTCCCGTATAAATTCCAGTATTGTCAGTAAGGAGTAAATAAAAAAACACATTATCCATCTGCTTTCGCCTATCAGTAACCTTCTTTTACACCTTCATTTACGATTTTGGAGGGACAGCCAGCGAGGGAATATGGCATGTACAGGTTAAATCCTACTCCTGCCAGCTGAAATTCAATCAACCTGACAAGCACATGACAAATGTGACTGAAAGAAAAAATAATGCAGACAGTCATATGACATTTATACGAACAAATGCAAACGATCCAATACTTTTAGAAACAAAAGCTTTCCACAATGAAACTTTACTTGTTCTTTCCATTCATCACCACCTTGTCCAAGTACGATGTGAGGGGGGGGAGAAGAATGATTATAATAACAACTATTTTAATTTTTTTTGAACGTCTGTCTCCACCTTTAACCCTACCCATACAACACTCTATACTTCCATTTCCAAATAAGAATATTCCTCCTGAAACAGCTAATTATTATTACACTGTTGGCTTCTTTCTTGTTCACACCACACCATCCTCCACTAGTACTTTTTATACTATCATGTCCTTTCCCTATTTTCACATTTACTCTCATACAAGTTGAATGCATATTGTACACTAAATACATACTTGTATTATTTTTATATGCCTAATAAAATGCCTTTTTTCTATTTATACGTATTTACCAGTATGAGATATGACGTACACAGTACACATACATACATAGTATGTATTATGTACGTTTATACAAAAATATGTACACAGTACACACATATATTCACACCCTTTATTGTAATATTTCACTCGCTACCTTGATGAACATAGCAAGGCAACAACATCTCCCACCACATGGCATATTATTTAAAATAATAAATGCTCCATTAAATTTTTTTCCACGGTGCTTTAAATTTCAGAGTCCATATACGAGAGTGCTAATAACCACCTGTTTGCTACCTATACCTGCGGTCACGTGACACCTTCACGCACCGTAAGTTCGTCTTGGAAAATTATTATTAATGACAGAAAGTAATATTGCACATAAATAAAAGCAGTCGCAAGGCAAATTGTGTAACTGAAAGTCTTCTCAGTCCAGAATGTGTGTTAACGAAGCAAAAAAAAAAGACACTCCTAAGTGCACCCTGCAGACATATTTATCGTATGGGCAGAATATCCACAACAAAGGCTTTGGTTTGTGGGAAATAACTTTTTCAACGAATCAGTACAATACTTTTAATCAAGCAGAATCCTCCCAAAAATTTGGGAACAACTTCATGAATGTAATTACATATTGCATTAATCTCAGTTTTCCTTGCCCATTTTTCCGTTGTTGATTTCAGCTTTGGATAACATGTAGCACCATGTCGATTCTTAGTCAACGGGAAAAATATTATTGTTAATGAGGAAGAGAAAAAGATGCTAACTGAAGCGAATCCTGCATACGAAATACAAATCAAAAATAGAAGTTAATAGCAAGCGACGTGAGTTGCTTTTAATTTTTTCCGTGATGTCAATATCTTTTTCTCTCCAACAATTTAGTGAAAACAAGGCGTTAACGTATGAAACATACATACATAAATAAATAACATTAGTTAGTCTATGACCGACAAAGTTTCTGGATAAAACGAAAAGCAACAACAACAAAATGTATGTTTTCCAACTAGCTCCCAGTTTTTCCTGTACTTTTTTCCATCGCTTTTTTTTTACATTATCACGTCTCATGAATCAAACATCAAGTATCATTGATTAGTTCCTTCAGCCCCTCTCCATGTCCATATACAGAAATGGCATTAACTATAAAAGTAATCACAGTATAAATGAATTTATTACAGAGTCAGGACGGGAACAATTCTGTTGTTGTCCGTAGTCAGTTTTTTTGTTTAAAGATAAATACCATTTTTTTAGATTGTCAAGGCACTCATTTCCCTCTGTTTCATGCTCTTCTCCATCTTTATTAATTCTTCCAATTCTCACTAACGTTTTTTTCGTTGTAACGATTTTTTCCCTATACTTTTATCGTCCTCTTATATATGCACATGTGTTTGTACTGTTTGTAGCATGTACGAATACATACACAAGAGTGGCAAAAACTGTATAATAATATCACAAACTCGTTAATCCTTATTTGGTGTCCCATTATTATGGATAAGACCTTGTCTCTACAGACTTTGAGCCTTTCAGGCAACAAAGTTTTTGAAGAAAAAAACGAAGTAAGAGCGCACAAGTATGTACTGTACACACATGTAGTGTGGATAAAAACCTTTGCTAATCCTACATACTATACTATCTTATAATAGCCATGATTTTTTTTAGCCTTTTGGTGTGTCTCTTACCGTCCCTACTCTTGCTAACAATGGTTACTTCCCAGGCTCTCCTCCCATCTCACATATACGTATATATATGTAATATGTATACGCCTAAAGAAAGTCTCATCACGTAAAGTGAAGGTTTGTCAATAGAAAAACCATAATCATTTCTCACATACACGCGAGAACCTTTTGCTCCACTCCTAAATAGATTATACTATGAGCTCACTAATATAACACAAAAAATATTTGGTAGCAAAACCTTGTGTAAAAGCTTCAACAATAATTACCTAGAAGTAAAAAATTGAATTAAAAAAATATCATGAATGCAACCTTTGATGAGGATGTTCGTACACAAAACACATATGTACATATAAACATAGTAGTGTATACTGGCTTGGTGGACTCAAATCTTTTTTTATTTAAGCAAGTTACAGTAAGTACACATCCGTGTTTCATTTCGTCTGTGTATTAACTGATGCAGACACCTGCCTATTGCATGTTTCCATGCTAGGTGTAGAAACTTTGTAAACTATAATACAAAGACAAAACAATTCACGTTCACTTGGCTTCTCATGGGGCGTAAATCCTATTCCGCGTTTTATGCACAGCATACAACAGAGAGATAGAGAGAAGTACACTGTTAAAGTATAGAATGTACTTCTCTTCCTTTTTCCCAAGTTTACATTTCCCATCATTACGTTCATCCTGAGGTGGCAACCACCTTAGCATCATCTTCATGACTCCCTTGTATAATTGCCATATCAAAAGAGAAATACAAGAAAGACATAAGGAAGACTGTACGAAGCGTCTACAGTGGACGTCATTATAATAATCAAATTCATATTCTTGTAAACTAACCCTCCTGTTTGATATCGTACCTTTGTATTTTTTCCTATGAAATCTATAAGACAGAGTCTTATAATTTCTCATATATGATGTTAGACATACACAAAACAAAAGTGTGCGCAGTGTACATCAACACCAGAAAGCATCATTAACAGCATCACGAGGGATACTTTAGTTGGTTGAAAGCCTGTGAATGCAGTAAATATGTACTTAAATACATTCACAGTTCACAGTCGTTCGTGTACACTCAGAAGATACTTCAACCAAAATCAAGAGAAGGAGGGTGATAATAAAGGCTATTTATGCTGCTCATCAAGACATGGGGTAGGAATAATGCGGCGTATTATCACTAGCTAAGGTAACCAACCACATATACAATAATGAAGAGTAAATTATCAGAGTCCTTATCAAAATGAAACAAGGGATTTTTTTATGCCACCACACACACGCAGATAAAAACAAGCGTTTGTACCTGCAGCCCTAAGCCTCATAAGGATTACGTGTACGCACAGTCACGTAATTACAGATCTACCGAACATAAAAGAAATAAAAACCAGGAAGGATGAAACCAAATGACCTACAATATAATGACACATTGATTCCTTAAAAGGATGTCAAAAAAGTGTATACACAACATCTTAAACTCCAAAATACAATTATTCTTTTCATCTTCTTCATTAAAATATTAATTTTGTATTACATTCTACTGCCCACCATTACACCTCACACCCATGTAGTTACTGTGGCATGCTATGTTGTATTTACTCAATATCTCCTTTATCCTCCCACCTACTCATATCCTCGAAATTTTGCTGTGTGAAACTGATTGAGGTTGAAATAATTACATATATTGAAAAATCATTCATTGTAATACCCTATAACAATTCCGGACAAGTGTGTCGGCGCAGAACAACGTGCAGACAATATGTTGTTCCTACATCTAGATCGTAACGCTAGACATTTAAATATTTTGCAAGACAAAATAAAAATAATAATAGTTGTATTTTACAGTCTCAGGACAATAAAAGATTTGCGAAGTCCATGAAATCTCGCTACCGCATTTCCACCTCATTTCCTTCTGCAAATCAGGCATTAGACGTGCATCATGTGAGTCGCACTCATTTATTTAATAGCTAATGTCTGAAAGTATGTATTTACTATTTACTCTCACAGGGTACAAAATTATATGGGGTGAGAAGGAAGATGCTAACAATGCCTAGACACAGGGGTGAGTGCGTAGGAAAAAGAAAAGTATAATACATACACAATGTTTTATTTACAATCGAATTATTACTACTGCCATATTATTATATTATTGTTACTTTATCTCCATCCATAATTATTATAAACAACAATCCTATTCCCACCTGGCTTTCCGACTGCTTTTCCTCTTTGCTTTAGCACTTGCTGTTCAACACGGAAAGAAATACGTAATTGTTAATTGTATACGAGATGTCATTAAAAACCGGATGGGGCCTATTGCCACCGGAGTAATACAGACGTCGGGACATTCATTTAATGAGGTGCTTCACACATGAGATTATTCTTACAGTCGTATTTTATAACAATTGTGTCACCGTCACCAGAGGGTAAGAGACTGTAATAATCCAAGCCAGGTGAGTTCAATTTCTCAAGCAAAGGACAAGATGCAAGAAAGTCACGAAAACCTTAGAAGAAAAATACACATACATAATTCTAAAATTGTCTAAATCAGTTTTTTCAGAATGCATGTCTAATGTCTAAGAAAAGATTCTCCGTCGTGCATAATAATAATTATTATTATGCTTTTAAAAACGCATTAACACAGTCATCACAAGCATGTGACACCATATCATTGCTACAGTTCAGTGCAATGTGCGATTCAATTTCAATAATGAAGGCCCACTAAATACTTTTTGTGATTTCATTCTTCTGTGCCTTTACCAAGATTATATGTGATTACAGCAATGCATCCATGACGTTTAGACAACCGCTGAAATGAATACATTTCCTCATGGTAAACCCTAAAAAATTAATGAATTCCACAAGAGCTAACCTCTGCCTTCATTAACAAAACCGGAGGAGTCGGATCACATTTATAACAAGAGGTTAACACTTAATACTGCCTACTTACCCAGCTCGAGGCTTTATCAACTTTAACACATATTAATAAGGATCGTTTGCTGATCCTTTGCCCTACAGTATTAAGAATGCATAATAATTACAACAAAGCGTAATACAGACCGCCAAGAAATATCGCAATCTGTTATATAATCGGCTAAAGACTGTCTTTAATTTTCCCTTCTTTTTACAGATCCTTCCAACAGCACTGATCCTATTAAACATTAACTAACAATGAGACCGTATACTGCAGACCACTGCAGACGTACAACTGATAAATGACCTTTATTATTGGGCAATGCATGCCCAAAAACATTTAAAATAAACAAGACGTCAGACAGGGGTTATAAGTAGCTTGCTTTCCATCTAACCATTTTGGTGGATGTTTTCAGAGTAAATGGTATTCTGAGACTCTACCGTACGCTAAAAAATATTATTATTATTTTAATTCCACGAAAAATTGTCCATGTGATTTGTCATACGATGTCAAATAGTGACGCAATGTATGTGTGTTGTTATGTACATATGCGTTTAGAATAAAATTGTCAAAACTAGGGCATAACGAATATTTTATTTACTCATTTAATCCCCCCTCATCTTCGTCTTCCTTTATAAGTTGCATGTAAGCAGCACTAACAATAAGTGCGTCATTATTGCTGCGCAACATTATTATTTTGATTACAGAAGAGCTGCAAATATGTGTTCAACAAAAAACGAAATGCTCATAATACCGAAAATGTGGGAGCTTTACATGAATTATCTGGAACTGTACATATGTAGTGCAAGGTAAATAGTAAATGCATACTACATACATATATAAATATAGCAAACATAGAAACGGAGAAAGTTAACAAAACATATCGTATTTGATAGCATTAACACCATCTCAATGCGAGTTTTTTATCGCTTACCAAAATATGTAGCACCGTGTAATCATGTATAACGGACCAGCTAGCCAGCTTGTTGTCACTCCTCATTCACAAACACACTCTATGCGTGTAACGTTCAAGGTACTATATGTGACTAGTAACTACTAACCAGAGTACATCAAGTATTTATTTAACACATGTCCACAATACACACAGACATCAGCAGTTGATGTGGCTGTTTATGTTGACGGGAGCAAATTATTGGCCCATACCTGAGAATTTGAATCACACACACAGTCACCTAACTCCTAGTGAGCTATATGTGCCAAATGTGTATATAATATACCATACACCCCCGACATTACAAAACCCAGCAAATACTACACTATACAACACATGTGGAAAAAAGCTCCTATCCAGTGCAATGACAAATTGTATGCATCAGCAAAATCGAGATAAATATACTGTACATTACAACAATAACAGTTCTGTTCTACGTTCAAACGGGTGATTGCCTAGGTTTGTTTGTAGTATGTAGCACTTTAACCGTTTACTATGGACTAGGAAACCTAAAAAATCGCTGGGAAAAACACAGTACAATGCATAATAATTACATTTTGCGTTAGAGGAGGTTGACGCAATTTAAAAAAAAACAGAATAAATTTAATAAACATGTCCGTTATTATGCACACAAAGTAAAAACTATTGCTGTGTGCAAACACTGTTCTCCCTATGTGACAATTTATTTATGAACAACCCCTTATTTAGCCAGTGAACACACACGATGTCCACATGACTCAAAAGTAAATAATAGGTGAGAAAATAAGAAAGACTAGACTGACTTTCACCCGGCAAAAGTAAGAATGTAAAAAAGTAACTAGTAAATAAATACACAAACAAAGTGCGGAAATCTTCTTTAAACATTGGAAGACAACAAGACAGCCATATTAAGATATTACTGCTATCGACCATACCATTTTTTATCTGGACGTCTTTGGGGAAAAAGTGCTTTGGTATTTCAATCTCACTTTTCCACTGTCGTCCAAATCAGACAATTAAAAACAAAATAGAAAAAATCATGGGTTCAACTATGCATGAGAATAAGATTTCTACACTTCATAATCACTGGCGTCATCACTATCTTTTTTATAAACTTTGAACATGCAGCTCAATCACTGTTCCACGTAACTAAATCTGGTCACTGCAAGTTGATTACAATTAGTAAATGCAATTACACAGTGCCAGCATGTAGCCCACATACATATTTATGCACAAAAAAGCATTCTTTGCAATTATAGCATGGTAAATGCAAAACATCTGCAACTCTCGCTTTTAGAATTTACCGAACCATTAAAAAGGAAAAAAGGTTAGGTCAACAATTATTTAGGGAGTAATTATGATGATCTCAATTACGAAAGCACTAAATAAAAGATGGCCATTTGAGAGAAAATTGGGAATCTTCATCGCTTCAAAAAGCAACAACATGTCAGAGAAACGGTATATATATACAGATAAAACAGATACCAACATTACTGATGGCAACTCATCCTCAACAAACAGGCAATGAAATGCTGGTAAGAAATGCAATTTACTTGGGCTTCATTCTGTAAAAACAAAATCATTCTGTTGATGGTCCAAACGAACCTTTTCAATGCGTTAATCAAGCCGAGGAAGGCAAGAAAAGGAAGTGATTGTTTTTATATATGGGCACGTACTACGCATCTTATTTGTAGTTCTCCAAACTTTGTAATTCTCCAAAAATAATTTTAGCCTTTCCGATTCTTTAAATATGGATGAATACACAGGAAGATTGTAATCAGGGGTAATTTTCATGGCTGCGGAGGTGTCATGTTAAAAATCCATGCTTTTTTGTGCTTCACAGTATAAATAACCATCCCATGGTTATGAGTACTGTCTCTTGGTTCCAAGCATCCAAATTTAAATCTACCATTTGGTTTGTCTCTCCTCAAACGCTCCTTCAACACCTCCCACAATAGTTATTATAACTCTCTCTAGAAAAAAAAACATACCAACTGCAAGGTAAAAAATGTACAAGAGACTAAATCTGTAACTTCCTTGTGTCACACACGTAAACCCACACAAGCATGGTAATCTTCTGCCTTTACAATTCTGAGCACGCAACTGACTAAGAAGGCCATGAATGGGTTTCAAAAACCTCCTTATTCGTTTGAAATTTTAAAGTTCTGTATGCACCGCATCGCTTCAGATCCTCATCTCCTCCAGCAAAAAATTATTCGGGAACAAACGTGCATACACTGGAATACTAAAATGACGAAGAAGCTAAACTACAGGATGCTGATTACATCAAGCTGTTTGTGTCGTCTTCTTCGTACCTAAAAAAAAGAGGTTTGTGAAAAACGACTATACGTAGGACTTTTGAAAAATTAGGAGATCGTCTTAAACTGTAAATACAACACAAATGCAAATACTAAATAGGTACATAAATATTTTCAAGTGCTGTCCACATGTTCTAACGTAAAATACTAGCGCTGGATTTTTTCCTTTACAAACGCGCAGTCACGCAACATACTTAGGACTACACAACAGTACACTTTCATGGATAGATCACTCTAGCTGACAGTAGAAAATCTGCATCCATTAATTAGCTTACTGTACCAAGTCAAAGCATTTACTGAAATGATAATAGTGGAAATCAATATGACGTTAGGTTCAGTAATTCCGGATGGGTGAAATCGGCATTTGTTCATCAATATTTAATAACACAAATGTTGACGTTCGGAAATTTGATAGTTAATATAAACGATGGACTTGCTCGCTTTTGTGTCAGCATCATCCACAGCAATCGGATACCTATACCTATTACCTATGTATATGTATACTATCAGCTGTTAAAATGTCGCTGATTTCATGAATGACTGATGCATGAATTTTATTCCAGTACGTCGAATTATGCATGACGCATTGAGTGAGATAATAAACTACCTCCTTTTACATGTATAACCTGGATAAACTGCACACAAACACTTCGTGTGTGAGAATCCGTTGTCACTTGCGGTCCTCACCTAAGGAACAAGACCTTTTTGTGGGCTTTCTCTTCTTCTCCCGCCCCACTTTTCCCTACACATAAACAGAACTAATACCTCTTGAGCGTCTTATTAGTGAATCCTCGTTGTGGGTCGACCGCTTAACCGTGACCACCCTGTTGCTTGGAAAAGGCAATAAATTATCCACCGCTAACCCTGACAAATAAGTATTACTGTGTCAGCTCTTCACCTTCCTGCCATGGTTCCATGATACTACTGCTACTAAATAATCCGAACGAAGGGAATTTTTTTAAACGTTAAATGCACACTTTTTACATAAATTCAAAAATTTCAATGCTACACTTACAGCTTTCGCTGCATGGGTTGGGAACTAAATTGCGCATACGTACATACTACATACACAGTAGGTAATGATAGTTTCCCTTTTATTTCCCTGAGAATACAATTCTGCGCTTCTGAGGTTATAAGTTCAGTATAAATTGTTTTGTAAATTCAAAAAACAATGCATATCAGAATAGACCTAGTTTTCAATTTCTTTGGTTCTAACCGTTGCTATATATACCTAATACAAAGAGTCAGATTTTAAAGTTTTCCTATTATCACGGAAATCCATACTTTCCGCAGAAATTACAAACGAACCGTGCTTGTATCCAGAGCATGTATAGAAAGAACAGATGCCTTAATTGTGACTTGTTTTTGCAACGCTTGGCTCTTTGTATCCACTAAAATTTAAAAACCCACGCAGTGAAGGAATGGGTTTCTTCGTAAATGCAAACATATACGCCCCTAAAGTGCTGTCGAATCGAGTGAAAAAAGAGTTTACAAATAGAGCCGCTTTATATCATGAGTACAACTGCCTACAGTGCATCAGTAATTTCTTTGTAGAACTTGAACTGCATACGTATTGCCTTAAAACTCCACTTGATTGCTGAGTTAGGCCGAGGTTGAAAAGGCGAAATCAGATGGAATTTAGAAATGTATATAAAAGTCCACAAGTGCTGGTCAGTGGCCTTTTGTACATTGACAAAAAAGAAAGAGTCTCAGTTAGAGAAAAGACTATAAATACACGGCATATAAAACTAAATCAACACAACTCCCAAAGCTATCTTTTTATTCCTTTGTAACCGTGAATGGACGAAGTCCATCACGTACTTCGTCTTCCCTTTCTTCTCCAACAATACGAAAACTTTTCTTTCGTCTTCAATCTATAAAGTCAAAAGTATCAAGGCTCTATCAATCTATAAAGTCAAAAGGCAGCAACACTGATGCTGGTGTCACTGGTGTGCAAATGTGTACTTAATGAGCAAACTCCGTAGTTTCCAAAGGGCGAAGATCTGAACACAAACGATACGGAAAATATTTGAAAAAAAAGAAAAGAGTAGAATTAAAAAGTGTCACATCTCCGTGTTTCTCATACAACAATTCTAACTCGCATGCATACCACTTTCTTTAAACCGTTCAAATGAACACAAAAATAAAATAATGCAACTTGAATGGGGCAAAAAAATACACCAATAATAATAGAATAGTGCCGAGAAGCACAGCAAGGGTTATTTTCAGACAATTCAACTGTTTTAAGTGAGCATGCATAGCGAATTCAAGTGTACAATTGCGTTCCTATATAATATATGCATACTGCATACATCTGTCCTATTGGAAACTTGGAAAGAGATGACTGTGAACTTTGTGCATATAGTGTACCTGCAAAATCATTGTATTCAGCGCATTAGCTTGCAAGAATACATTACGAATTTGGAATAAGGCTTACGATTAGACACAAAATAACTTAAGTCCAAATCCACAAAATTCCGCTAGTTGAATCAAACGAGATGCAGTTCCAGCACTGCGAGGAGGCTACAATCATCCTTTCGCTCATTTTCCTCCCTCTCACTCTCACCCAGTTTCCTACAGTTCTTGTCACTTCCTCAGAAGGAAAACGAGACGAAACAAGCGAGATTAGCGAGAGAAGTGAGACCAGGCTCGAAAAACAGGGAGACAGGAGAGACAAGTGGGAGAGTGAGGAAAAAATGTGAGAGACGAATAAAGCAACTTAGAGAAGAGAGAGAATTTTTGGATGACTGCTTTTCAGATGCAAAAGGTAACAAGTCCATCATTTTGTATTTCTTAAAGTCGTAATTTGACGGCTGAATTTCGGAGCACCTGTATACAGACTTACAGACAGAACGATGAAAGTACTTGTTTTCGCGATAACATACTCACTGACTTTGGCAGTACTATGTGCAATTTGTGAAAGGGCTTTTTGTTTCTGCTACAATATTTTGTCTTGTGAACTTACGCCCTTTTGCTTCTAAAGCTTTCGTATATACATTGCATACTTTCAATAACCAGCAAGCAAATAACAAAAGATTACATACAGGGGTGTGCATGTGCATATAGAAGAGCCCATACCTATATTCTACATAGGCAGTTCAAAATCGTACCATAAAAACAAGAGCGGTTTTAAATGCTCCGACGGCCAGCACAAAAGAAGAAGACTGAGAAAATGCACCTTTTAACGCGTATATCCAATATTATCTACAATTTAGTCTCATGCATAGCTGATTTTTGCCACATATGTTAGTTGTAATTTCAAAGACACGCTACGCTGCACTGATTTTTGTTCTTTGACGACGCTACAAAGTTTGGAATTGCTCTAGTACTCACTCACCACCTTAAATCTCGAAATATTTTCACATTGTAATGATGATGTAACAAAAAAACAAGACTATGATACTTCTCGCGGGCGAATAGAATATTTTCTTTTCACAGTGCGAGCACCCGTGTTACCTGAACAGAAAATATGAGCTGCTTTAATTATCTCATTTTGTTTTCTGGTTAACGCCAAATAACTCCAATAAAGCGTTTGCCCCTACGCTTTACACTATACTACAATAAAATTTCTTGAAGGTTCATTCGAAGTGTTATTTGCTTCTTTTAGTGCAGAGCATCATTCTCATGCATACTTCAAATGGCAGGCTAATATGGTGAAGTACCTTCTGGGGCTAATCAAAAGTGATTTATGTATTTTTGCTAAAAACATGGCACGAAAAGCAATGTTTTGGATAAAACGTTGCCTTCAATTCAAGAAGTAGTCGTTTACTTCCTTCCACTTATTCCAGTACACATGACATGTGTATGCATCTAAGCATACGCTCAAACGTTCCGCAGTTCCTACTTCTATAATCTATATGTTATGCATGTAATATGTATATGTATATTCTATATATATTTCACAAAAGCTACATCCTACTCATGAATCTGGATGTAGCATGCACAAATTGAAGAGAGAGACCGTACCATATGATCGCTGAACATTTTCTGGAATTCAATGCGGTTCGTTAAAAACCGATAGCTACACGTGCTTTGCACAAAGAAATAAAACAAACCGCAGATAATTCCATATTCCATCCTTCGGACTTAAACAACCGCTTGTCTCCATAAATAATATAAACATCGAAGGCATTAGAATTACAAGTCGTAATGGAGAAAGGAGAACAAGCAAAGTTTCGGCACTTTTCCTGTAAAAGTCGGTGTTAGTGCCGGATAAACGTGATTGTAAAGCCTTGGAAATAACAACAAACGTGCATTGAGTTCCCAACTGCGTCCCCTCAAATCATTTTTCCAGACTGAATTTATGAAGAATAATCTTTTTTATTTTGAAAGCTAACTCTAAAACCACACTTGAGCATTTAAAACACTTGAATGCGTGTGTGTGTGTATGTGTACAGACACAAGACACAATGTGAGTGTTATGCTCATTGAAAAGAATTGAACTGTTTGTCGTCTGTCGACCATAAATAATTTATTCAAGCTTGTAATTAAACTGAGGTCTTAAAACTTTTCACTTAAGAGCTTTTCACTCTTTATTTAAAATACACAATAATTGTCGTTTGTCACATCCTTAAATCTGTGCAGACACAGAAGGCAGAAGTGTAAGACTTGTGAGCTGATGTACGTCGAATTGAGCTCGAGGACCGTATTTAATGCAGTATTTGTGTATTTCATATGCCTTGCAAACGCTCCATTCATAAATATGAATGCATTATTCGCACGCGTACCAAACGTTGAAACTAGAAACAGCAATTGTGGCAGTATAGTAAAGCCTACCTGTCATACTCAGCAAATGACACCTGAGAAGTATAAGTGGGATAGCTACAGAAATTAATCGTGCCCTTTTATTCAGCTCGATCGATTGTCACATAAATTGCATTCGTAAATAATAAAGAAATGAACATTCGACGAAATCCAATTTAATCACCGTGTGTGACCTTTCTCAGAAATACAAGGTGATGGTATCACTCAAACAATTAGGAAGATAAATAAAAAAATTAATATCAATGCAAAAAACAATACCCATTCAAGCGACATTTATTAATGAATTTGCTTCTGGTCTGGTTGTTGTCGACAAAGAAATTTCGGACAAAATGAGAGGATTGAAAATGGTCGATAGTATATTTTTTTATATGTAGATAGGAGATACACTATAAAGTTGTACATATATTGCACACCTTAATTACTGCAGAAATTGCAACATGTGCCAGACATGGAGCTTCTACCAAAATTGGCAATTTGAGGCAAACGACTATAAGATAATAGTCATGAAATAGAGGAAACAATTTATGTGCATGCTTCTTCATGCAACCAGCCTTGTATGTATTTATGCCAAAGCAAATTATTAAATATTTGGGACCGTCAACGACATTCTCTACTTTTCACTTTTCGAGGTTTTTAGGCCATGAAATTTCGGTTTGTCTGGAAAATTGAGTCACTGTCACTGAACATAATGAGAGCAACAGGAAATATAAAAATGATGAAGCCAACAATTTATTTCAAAGGAGGATTCTGCATTTGGATATCCATAAATATGTAGGGAATAAGCGCTGACAAATACCGTAGCGAATTAACAGGAACAGCATTTTAAACAAATCACAAATTTTTATGAATATCCAAATAAATAGTAAATTAACACTAACAAGCAAAAGCTTCCCTTGGAATCAGCGCGAAATAAAAACATTTGTATTTTGACTGAGTAAGTGTCAGTAGTAATAGTAAGTGTACATTACAGGCAACACACTGTGAAGAAGCTTCAAAAGCTGAACTAATTGAACGAAATACTTTCTATGTATGTATATATGTACATGTACATCATGAGAATATTTTCAGTATTATTTATAGAGTGAGGAAATAAGGAAATGCGATCATGAACTAAAACTGTCATACAGAAGATTTTAAAAAATGCTGTCAACAAAACTGTACCGAACGTGAACAACCAAATTTCACTAACAAAGAGCATTAACTAAACTATCAAACTAACACAAAGCAGGTTCTTTTTATTGAATATGTGTATTTGGAGCCAAAGCATATTAGTTTCAAAAATAGTATTGAATCCAAGTGCAGGCAGTCAACGTTCATGTGCAGCCACTCTGTCAAGAATTGAAAGTTGACAAAAATGTGCAAATATTTAATTAAGTTCTCAGATTCCGTCTGAACAAATGAACAGTACTCGACGAGTTGAGCAAAAACTGCTTTTAGTATATCTCCCATTCCCGATGTCGGATATGAATGCTAACTAATATAATTTAATTATTGACAAAACCAAGACCTTGCATGAATAATGACACGGACATACCCCTTCAATTTTTGAATAAAAGTACAATAGTGCTCCACTCACGAAAACATTGAAACTTGATGCTGGTTAGTGTGTAGTAAAATGCATGAAATGAAAAAAAATATATTTTTTTAAAAAAACATCAAAACTTACGGAGTTTCCATGCTCGTTTGTTGGACTGACTCATGCCTCTCGTTTCCTTTTTTATTTCCTTCATTCACCCGACAATAATATCACAAAAGCTCCCTGGCTTCTTTTAAATTTCAAAATGAAATTTGATTTTTTTTTTGAATTATTATTTTTTCGTTTAAATTATTTCCTTTGGTTTTACATCGATCCGGATTCCCCGAAGGACTCTTCAACGTGGCACTATACAAAACCAAAATTTTGAAGGAAATAAAAAAAACACTTTTACAAAAAATATTGAAGAACAACGACGAAACTGGAGAGAGACGAATGATTTGGAAAAACAAAATCTTCTCTCCCAATATTTCCAGGTGCTTTAAGTACTTCCAAAAAATCTCCTTCCTGATAGCTCCACCATGAGTCAACAATTGAAGCAAATATGAATGAAGCAAATATGAATGAATTGTGAACAACAATCAATTAAACAGTTTTTGGGAACTCCAGCGAAAATCATCATTTGATCACGTATCAAATTGATCCTTGTTAAATGTTAGCCCCCCAAAATAACAGAATTTTATTGGACTACGTTATATACTAATTACATCAAATTTGAAAGCCTTTTCCGTTGCTTTGGGAGGGGTAAATAAAATATATAAAACAACATTTAAAACTAATTTTTTTATATAGATTTAGCACAACACTTTTGTTTCTCTGCAAGTAAAATATTTATTATATTGTTGTGCTTCTTCAGTCTCCACAGTTCACTCACACGTTCGTTTTTTGGAGAGTACGATTTTACTACTAGTCACTTGGAGTGAATAGCCACAGAGACCAGAGCTCATTTTCAATGGATTAACCCGTTAACCGTCTCCCGTCTCCCTCTCACTCTATATCCATACATATATAAAAAAAAAAGTTTACCTCTCTATCCCCTTTCCCCAATCTCAATCATCTTTTTTTCTTCCTTTCTTCTCTCTATGCCTTTATATGCACCACTGCCTACATTCTCTATCCTCTGGTGTTTCGCACACTTCTCAATTGAGGAAAAAATCTACCTCTTTTTAATGCTTTCTCTCCGCCTCTTCCCATCATATGATTAGTATGAAGGCGCGAGATTCAAATTTTCATGTGGCCTTTTATTGACTGCCCCTTTTTTTCTCTTGTTTTTCCAACGGTTTCCCGTCCTTCGTACTTCCGGTCCGATTTCCCCTTCGTTCCATTGTTGCCCCCTTCCCCCGGTTTTTTTTGTCTCTTCTCTACATTATAATTAAAACTCTGTCCGTATTTTGTGTCTATGCACATAGGATGAGTGCTCCTAAAGGTGACAATATCTGTGGTTAGTGTGGTTAGTTTCATAAAATAACCCATCCCCTACTTTGGCATCTACAATTACGATGTACAATACAATAATATCAAGTTTCAATCCCCCTTCGAAAATTTGCCCGAAAAAAAGGCAATATGTATTGTGAAAACAAAGCGAAATTGATGTGTCGGTGTCATTCTATTAGGAAACTTAATGGCTAACTGCAGTCACTGCCACCTTTAAGCACGTGATTTTTCAATGCTTTTCAAATGAGGTCCGCCACCTTTTTAGGCACACGAACTGTGACGGCTACGTAGGCTATTGACGTGTGGATGTCCTTTTCCAAGTAATTTTGATTACCCACAACCCTCTGAAATATTACCATGTGGATCAAACGTTTTGTATACTAGATATATATATGTATAGTTTAATATTATTTATATACAAATATCGGTGAACTTGTGTGGTAGAATGTAATTGTTTACTCTCTGTTATCTTGCAGGAAATCCCGGACTATGATTTCCAAAAAAGTCACCTTTTGGTGGTTGGGAGAGCACACCAAATGGCCCAATATATACCAGATCATTCCGTGTAGAAGAGACAGAAGGGGGGAGATGAGTCAATTGTGAAATGATATAGTGTTTTCCTCATCAATGTATTACCTTTTATTTATTTAGTCAATTACTGTTATTTATTAGTCGTTCGGATCATTCTAAACCAGACTCAAGCCTTTATGTTCATACATTATTGTATGAACATTCGTTATACAAATACGCAATTTGTATAACGAAATTACTCATTAATCCCTGCCCAGATAACGAGAAAGGATGAAATTTTCCTGGTGGGAAACTGTTCGGGATTAAACGGAGCTATTTGTAAATACCTTGGCTGGCTTTACTTTTACGCATTTACTTGGACAATTTGATTTGGAAATATATGTATGATGTACACAACATACGGAAATAAGGGCTTTGGGACCCTTTGGATAATGAGATTTTTGTAAGAATTGGTACACGAGGTAGCTGGTGTTGGTGGGACAGCCAAACTCGAGTAGAAATGCATGCAGGTTATTTTGGCCGTGTGTTGGATTTATGTAGAGTTTCTGGAAGTTAGGAGTTTTTAGTATTTTCCTGGCAGCGCATTTCTAATTTCTACTCAGCTTTAGCTACACTACATGTGCTATGCTGTATAAAATTATAGCAAATAGTACTACTCAAAGTGGGTTGTTGGGATTTTTCCGTAAAAATGCCCTCCCACCAATTTTCGGACGTCACTGTAAGTCTATAGGTCCGAACATTTCAGACATACTGGCGCTGGCAAAATAGTCTAATTTACGCATCTGTACCACATGATAAATTGGATCTGGAGACTTTCGACGAACGATTTTTTCGGTGCTAATTCTAAATAAAAACACTCGGACTTACTTTTAGTGTTTATGCAATTGAGTAAAATTTGCGTTGTAATAGTTTGTTAGTTTTACCAAAGTCGCCTCCAACCAGTGTAACATGAAGAGGTTTATGAGGAAAAAGGAGATCACTAATCTTTTACAGATAGTGTCAATATGAATGAAACTTCTTACGTAATGTCATGATGAGATTGTGTTATCAATTTATGAATGACGATGTTTGTGACTTTAAGAAAAACGTGTGTAGTGTGTGTATGATAATTGCGTGAGATGCGAAACTATTTCTGTGATACTTTGTTGAGATGCGCGTCAGGCACTATGAATCAGAGTCACGAGCGAATACAAAACATTTAAAAACCATATAAATGCATATGTAATATATGTATATAATATACTATACTTACAATTAGTAATTCGAATTAGTATGATGTTGTATTTAAATTTGTGGACACATTGACGCTATTCGAAGTGTCGTCTTTCCAGGTAATCTTGATGATGCTGATAAGATAATCATGCAATTGATTTATGCAGCTATGAAGCTTTAGAAACCAGGGTATTATGTTGGAGTAATGCGGAGCACACTTAACACAATGGATTCACAGTACATTAGTTTATCTGTCTGGAGACACGAATTGTTTCCTGGCACTTCTTCTGAAAAACTGGCAGCCAGGAACCACTACAAAGCCCCCGTTACAAACGTGTGACTTCAATAATTCATAAAAATAAAAGTCTTCCAAAGGCACCCAAACGGCTGTTACTATAGTATCGGTGCTTTTTAAATTTCTTGTCAGCCATAATACAACAAATGTCCAGGACAGCTGATCTCGAAAAAACCTCCACTTGTCCTCACAGGATTTGAGAACAATTCGAACCCAATGTTCGAACAATACCGGCGATGATCAGCGAGTTACATGTTCATGTAACTATAACTATATGAATATAATATTTATTATTTTCAATCATTTTTTAAAGGATTGACATTTTACCAAGCATAAATTATGCATGTGCAATTGCAGCAATTCAAATACGTTTGATGGTTTGATTCAAGAACAAGGAGAAATAAAATAGACATTAGAACATTGCAAGCACTTTCGAAGTTCAGGCTACATAATAAACTTCTTCCGGTGTACGTCATACATGATTTACTCTACCATTGTGGAAAAAAGTGCGGCTGAAATCAATTGCATAATTTTTCTCCCCGTTACCTTGAATTTGAAACCTAACCTATGCAACGACGCAACCTTGTATTTGTATGACTATTTACGAGGGAGGAGGGAACAAATAAAAAGACCAATGACCTGCTCAAATTGTAAAAAGACAACAATTTATTTTAGTTTTTTTATTTACAAGTTGCGAATTGCAACAATTCAATTATTTTTCTTTTCAGTTATCAGTGCATGGAAGGACTAAATACGATTATTGTTGGCACGCCTTTTTGGGGCGCACACAGAAATGCGGGATCATAAATGCGAATTTATTGAACATTGTCATCCATGAGAGGCTCAAACGTCAGTATCAGTTCCCCAAAGATCAAAACTACTACGTTTTAAATAACTACGATTACATAAATAAATACTTAGTGTTCGTTGATTTGTACAAATGAATAAAACAAACGTAAAAAATCGCGCATTGCATTATTTAGTATTATGTATTATATTGAGGTGGAAGTAGTCGGCACAACGCCAGGATTGCTGACGTTCGCAGAGAATAATATATAGGCCGTAGTGTGAGAGGATAGGGTATTTTGGAAATCAGTTTAGCTTTGTCATGCTTTCTTGGTTCTCTTTCGAAAAGGAATTCATTGGGATAGAAACACTTGTTTGGAAATGGGAGTATAGACTTCACTGACACAAGGAGTGAACTGCGCTCATGTTATTCAATTGAAGGAACTGGGTTTGATACTTGATAGCAGAGTTCACAATTTTTTTTATAAACGTCAACGGATCTGATACGACACCGTGGACAACACTAAGACTGTCGTTCAAAACTTTGCAAAAATAAAATAATTATTAATGTTCCATACGTAAGTACTTAACACAAGCTTGGCGTATCACATGTCAACTAACAATTTGTAAAAAAATATATTTGCCAGAATATATTTCCCACTTTTGTATTTAATTTTAATTACTGTACATAAAGATGCCACCATGCTACAGTCTAATTAGGCAATGGTTGATCTTTTATGTTGTGTAATTATTTTTATGTAAAGTTCGACTTGGCGTGAAAGTTCAAGTCAGCCGAAGGATGAGCGATTGTTATCGCTAAGGACTAAGGACCTGCCTGCATCTGTACCTCAAACAACAATAACTGTAAACGGAAATCAATTGTAGAGAACACACCCCGTGACCCCGTATTCTGACGGTTCTCCTGACTATTGGAGCAACTGGCCGTAGTTTAACGCTATGAAATGGCAAATCACATGTCAACGTAGGAAAAATCCATTGCTGTAAGTTTTCTTTGAATCCTAATTTGTATCCAGTCAAATATGTCAAAGTATACAGTCAAAGAACACATGTCATATTCATGCATTCTCTTGTACATACATACCTAAACAAATACATACTTTGTTACTTGCTTTGCAAGTCTTGCTTTGCAAGAAAAGAGTTCAATGTTGTCCCGGTAACCATTAAAATGTTTAATATTGCTGTAGCTAATATTAGTTGTACTTATACCGTTATACCTGCTCTTCACAGAAGCGCTGGCAGAATTTAATAGTACAGAGTAGTTCACCATACCCCTCATAATGTCTTTTCAGTTATTGTTATTTGAGATTTTGTAGATAGCAATGGTTACCAACTGCGTACACTGTTACTCGGAAAAAGTTATTCTAAAGAAAGTGAAATACGAAGAAGAAAGAAATAACATATGTATATACAATCAATGTCACTTTTTTACATGAATTTTAATTTAAAAGTTTAAATTAAAATTTGAACATGTATAATTTAAACACTGATTGGCGGTACCTTGTATTACATGCTATAAACGGTGACATTCTTTTTCGGCATTTTCATTTCGATTCGATACATATACATACATATCCAGTTTACAAAAGTCACAAATAATTCCGATTTCGGACTTGAGGAGGGCACAAATGATAATCATTCTGTACTTAAACCGTACAGTAATCTCTGTTTGGCTTTTTCGATTCATACATATTACGATATTACTAAGAGTTTCAGAGCAGAGAATCTACGATGAATCTACGGGTATAATTGGTTTTCTTATGGGCACATTAGACAAAAAAAATTTATCCACAAAATATATCAGATACCTTAGTACTTCCAATAAGTAACTATCAATACACTAGGTAAAGCAGTTTGACCAGTGGCCACTACACGACTACCCGATTCCCATTGTGATGTACATGTACCTTTTTGTTTTTAAATATCAAATGTTGGTTTTCTTCGTTATAATAACTCTACTACATTGTAACAAAAAATATTACTGTGAAGACAATTTATTATTACAACACATCTTGTTCAAGTTTAAATATGAAAAAAAATGTACTGTTACTTAGCCAAAGGCTGATGGACAAAACAGAAATAAAATAAAAATATAGTTATTACACATAGTGATTATGTACGGTTAATATTTACAAAAAGATCTAAAATAGTACTCTACACGTTTAACAAATAATCAGGTAAAGATTAAGCAAAATCGCGATAATGCAGAAGAGAACGTGGCTAAGAACAACAAGAAGCCCAAACAACAATACAAAAACTATCTGCTCAAAGACTCAAAGGCAAGAACAACAAAAACTGAACGAAAAAGCGTTGTCGTAACACGACATAAATATAATATCAAAATAATCCAAAATAAATATTGTTTTTTTGATTTTTCTAATGATGAATTATAACTGCTGATCAAAGAATCTTTTTTAAATTTGCCACGCTTTTTATTTTGAGGATTTTTAAAAGTTTAATCATTTTTAACCAACTTTTTTTAATGAAATTATCTACTTTTTAACGACAAAACGATATTCATTGTGATTATTAAACGATCTCAAGACATTTTCTGACACACTCCGCTCTCCACTTAGCTCTATACATTTGTACGGAATTATTTCGCATTTCAACCCATTTCGTGTTCCTTTTGTCCTCACTTCCTCTCGCAGAGTATTTTTCACTCACTTATAGATGTATGTCGACGGTTTGAAACTGTGACTATACTTTTTATTATTCCCGTAATTATTATGCTGTCGTTTCATACGAGGGGGAGGATGTTTCGTTGGTTTTACTTCTTCTTCGCAAGGTTCAGGTTCGGGCGGACTACTTGTGCCGCTACTGCTACAACTACTACTGCTACTGGACCCCGATCCAGAGGCAGAGGTATTGTTAGACGAATCTGATTCCATAGCAGGTAGCGGAGGTTTTGTTGTGATACTATTTACTGCTGGAGGTAAAGGAGGAGGAGTGGGAACTGGTACAGTGGGAGATTCGGGTTTTCTTAAAGGAAATTCTTTTCTTATCCAATTACGATACTCTATTACCTCATCACTGACATGAACAACACGGCCCAAAATGCTACAAAAACAGGAAATGGAACTTCAGATACATGTGCCATTTTTACGTGCAGTATCTATATAGTCGTTTTGTTGGTAAAACAAAATAGCTTACCTATGTTCACTAGGATTGTTGCACCAGGGAGTACTTCTTTGGACACCTTGACATAGAGCTATATATGCATACTCAAATGCTTGCTTGACGGCAAGAGCACCGTAGGAGCTGCGTCCAATATCATTACCAGGAGTTAAAGGATCCTCGATACAAAGTAACGAGGTTCGATATCCGTCAACCATGTCTCTCTGAACCTGTTCAAGCAAACAATGCTATTAACACTTGTTGTTGATAGTTACAAGCGAATCACCCGTCGGATTCTTAGTCACACTGCTTTCATTACACACTACTCACATACCTCCTCTTTAGAAACATAGGCCCCACCATCCTTGACTCGAATGCCAGTTTTCACGTAATTAAAATGACGACCGTATAATTCAAAAAATTCGATGAACAAAACTCCCAGATTTGATTCTATGTTTCCCGCATTCATCCTCGGATGCATCTAAATGAAACAATAGTTTTACACTGTTAGTAAGACGAAGACTGCTCCCCTCTAGGAACGTTAATACATAGGTTTAGCAACTTACTTGCAGGAAACTGACTGTCATTAGTATCAAGGAGTAGGAACTAATTCCTCCAGTGAAGACTTCGTTGAGATCACGTTGTAGTAGAAATTGCTTTAAAACCAAAACTAATTTAGGCAGTACAGGATACCGTCGACAAAAAACTTTAATCAGTTCCGCAGACCGAACACCGTTGCTCATATTGAAACTTATATCTACTTTCACGTCCGTTGACTTATCAGTTAACTTCACGATAGGAACCTGTGTACAAACAACAACAGAATGAGTAATCAATACATAAGCAGTTTCACAATAATTTACGTTTAAATGAAATGTAAGCAGAATTTGAGCTGTAATGAATACAGTGGTATGTGAGCAAATTCTATGCTGTTATTGACGGAAACAAACTTTGCATCCCGCACGTGGTGTCATCATACATCTTCAGTAATACATACTAAAAGCATACAATATTAATGTTAGAGGTCAAGGAAGTAATACTTAAAAGCAAACTTACAGTGGCTTTGTCCAAAACCTTAATCGAGGAAGGGTTGGCAATATTGTTGTCCAATAGAGCTTTTTCCAAAGTCCTAAGAGGTAAATTTTGCCATTTGCCCATGACGACCAAGTCAATGTCGCTAAATACATATATTTATACATGCATATTTATATGTATACATTTCAGTTTTTATTCATCAATATTATTGTAACAATTTACAAATGCTGTTACTCAATTGTGTGGCACGACTCAAGGTGTACCCATTCGTTGTACAAAATCGTACTAACCTTGTTGGAAGGTAAAGGCCTGTTCGGAAACTTCCAAAAATTTCTACTATTGCTTCAGGCCATAAATTCGAGATTACATTTTTTATCCTTTCAACCAGCTGTATGCGCATTTCGTGTTCCTCAGGCGTTGGGGACATTAAATTAAAAAAGTCTTCTATTTCTTCGTGGAGTCTTAAAAAAAAAAAAAAACACGAGGTATTAGCATCACAGGTAAACAGGCAGTCGTGGTCATATCCGTTTTGAGGTGAATGAAATGTGGAAACTTTTAAGGTATGACTGACCCAACGACACCACGGCTGTAAACCTTATCGTCCAATATCCACGGGCATCCGCGTTTATTATTTACATAGTTCATTTTAACGTTAACATTGGCACCCAAACCATACGTTCTAGTTCGATTGCCTCGATTATTATTTGCTTCGCTAGGTATCCTATTCATTGGATTGTAGTTTTGGTGATAATACATATGATTTTGACTGTTTACACTGATATTGTTGATAGCTGAATGCTGCTTGGCACAGTTGTAGGGAATGTTTTTATATTCATCAGTTTTTTCATTATTATTTCCGTTATTAACGTAGTGTGGGCTATTGAAGCCGGTTTGAGCCTCCCAGAGTACCCAGAGTTCCTTCGCTGGTCTTTCTTGCTCTGGCTGGTACCACCCAAGTTTAGGATCCATTCATACTTCGACACCAACTTTTACTTATTCAAATTAAAAAATTTGCGCTGTTGTCTATTGGAGTGTCCAAGAGAATAGTCTTTTTCTTTTGATGATATTCTTCCACTCTTATTATCTTCCCCTCCCAGCAAAAAACTTGACCTCAGTGAACAAGAACTTCTGATGCTACCCGGTCTCGTCAGGTTGCACACAGGTTCTTCCTTCCCCTTCTTCTTTCAAATCATCCAAATCTTTCCCTCCGATTCAACCACCAGATTTCTAGTGATATGCCACAAATATTATCTAAAAAAATGAAAAAGACACCAAATAAAATCAACAAAATCAACATTAAAAATGATTAACGATACCCATGCAAAAAAAAAATTATCCTTTTCAAAAATATATTAATCATGAACTTGTACTTTTGAACGCCCAGAAAAGTAATTTCACTACTTGAGAATTCTCTTAACTCCACTCACGCTCACTTGACTCTCCATAAAATCTTGTACAAGGGTATAAAGGTTTACCAAATTTGGTATTCAAATTAGTGGTGGATTCATATTTAAAGCCTACAATGTGCACTTACAAAAATCTTTATACGCACAAGTTGTGTGTATACACCACCTACACACATTTATATCAGTATCTTCATTTTTTTCTGGATATTTCCCTTCTAACCCTCTCCCTCCCCCCACCGACGTCCAAAAAGGAAATGAGAAGTGACCCAAAAGAGTTACGTTAAATGACTTAAGAGATCCGATCTCCCGACTTTTTCTTCTGTGTATTCTTCTCCCCACCCAGATTATCTTTGATGGGTGGGAAATCCGACAGAAAAGAAGATGAAGACGGAATAAAAACTTGAAAAGTTGAAAACATACACACGTTCCTAACTTCCTTCGTCCTCGCACATTTTTCAAAATTCACCAAAACTGTATGTATATATATATTTTTTTTAAAAAATGTTTTTCGCTCCCTTAAAAAAACACCACTCACTTCGGTTACGCACAATATACATACATTTTTCCCTTTTTTTGTCTCGAGCTATACATAATCGACGAACGTGGTATTTTCGTGGTGGTGGGAGAGAGCAGTATGCAAGAAAGGAATAGTTTGTTAGTAGATAGAGATGTTTTTTAGCAAAACTTGTGTATGAAGAAGAATGCACTCAATTTTTTTAAACCAACACGTTTATGAGCTCAGAAAAAAAGGGACTTGGTCTCTTACCGCTTGTAAAAAGTAAATGTCTATAGATAAATATATATATTTTCAAAGAAGAAGAAAAAAATAGGATATATAATAATAATAATAATAAAATACACACACACACGACAAACAAGACACACATATACACTCACTCACACTTTTTTTAATTTAAAATGAGCGAGACAGAGAGAGAGAGAGAGAGAGAGAGAGAAACACAGAAGGAGGAGGGGGAAAGATTAGTTAATACAACTAAAGCTACTTGAACAATTTATGTAGGTTCTCACACACCGAAATATCCCCTTAGAAAAAAAAAGATGAAGGGTGTATTAGTTTGATTAGTGTACCAAGATTCATAATTAGTGGAGAAAGATCTTAAGTATTATAGTAATACAGAAGTGTGTTCTTTCCTCTTCTTTCTTTTTTTTTATCCACCTCACATAAGACCAAAAAAAAAGTAAAAAAAAATGTATAAATACCAGAAAATTTTCTGGACACACACAAACCTGCAAAAAAATATTTCAAAAGATATTCGGAAGAAGTCGAAAAAGGAGAGTAAAATAGAAGAAGAAGTGGGGATAATGATGATGATGATAATATATATATATATGTATATATATGTATATGTAAAAAAAAAAAAATACAAGAATGTATTACATACCTACGACGGCAATCAGAATCAGAAAATCAGAACTGAAAGAAGGCATGCGAATCTTTGGCGAATCAAACCGATACCAGGAACAGGAACCCCCAATCCAATCCCAGCCTCTAAAATGTCCTTTATAACCATAGAAAACATCCAGCTGCCTCAGCCATTGTGCGCAATGCGCAACCCACACACACACACATACTCCGTTTTCCCAACACACGAACACACATATCTCCCATTCCATGTCCATGCACTCCACACTCTCTTCTCCGTTTTTCTTCTCTCGCTCTCTCTCTCTCTCTCTGACTTTCTCTCTCCGCTCCGCTCGCCTTTTCTTTCTTTCTCTCTTTTTTTTTCGTCTCCTGCTTTCTCTCTTTCTTTCTCTTTCGTCTCCTTCTTTGTCTTTCGTCTCCTTCTTTCTCTTTCGTCTCCTTCTTTCTCTTTCGTCTCCTTCTTTCTCTTTCGTCTCCTTCTTTCTCTTTTTCTTCCTTTCTCTTTCGTCTCATTCTTTCTCTTTTTCTTTCTTTCTCTTTCGTCTCATTCTTTCTCTTTTTATTTATTTCTCTTTCATCTCCTTCTTTCTCTTTTTCTTTCTTTCTCTTTCGTCTCCTCCTTTCTCTTTTTCTTTCTTTCTCTTTCGTCTCCTTCTTTATCTTTTACTATCTTTCTTTCTCTTTCATCTCCTTCTTTCTCTTTTTCTGTCTTTCTCTTTCGTCTCCTTCTTACTCTTTCGTGTCATTCTTTCTTTCTTACTCTTTCGTGTCATTATTTCTTTTTCCTTCGTCTTTTTCTCTTTCTTTCATTTGTTCTTCTGTCTTTCTTTCGTCGCTTTCTCTCTCTCTCTAACCTTCTCATTCTCTCTCTAGCTCTTTCTTTCGTTTCTTTCTCTTTCTTTCACTCACTTTCTTTCTCATTCTCTCTGTCTTTCCTTCTTCTTCATGTCTTTCTCTTTCTTTCTTACTCGTTCTTTGTCTCTCTTTGGCCTGTTTTTCTTCCTCTCTCTTTCGTCACGTTTTCTTTCTCCCTCTTTCTTTCTGTTTCGTCTCTTTCGTTTCGTTCTCTTTCTTTCTCTTTCGTTTCTTTCTCTTGCTTTATCTGTCGTCTCTTTCCCTGTTTGTTTGTCTTTCTCTTTCGTCTCTATTTCTTTCTTGCTCTTTCGGTTCTTTCTCTGTACGACATAAATGATGCTCATCACCATTTTTCTTTGCCTCTCGTTGTTCTTTTCTCTCTCAACCCTCAACATTCCTCTACGCGGTTTCTCCAGCTCGTCTCATTATTTTTTGTGTTTTTTGTGGCCTCCCACACACTTCTTATAGGGTTCTTAAAATTTACTTTGTCCACCTTCTTGCATTTTACTAGTTCTTTCTTTTCTGGATAAACTTTGCTCATCACTTTCTCCGATTTTTTATTTAATTATCTCCTTATTTTACTGGATAAACTTTATTAATCATTGGCAATTTCTCTTTATAACTTTTGTTTTCAAGTCCATTTATTGTCCCACCTCGCTGTTAATTTACATGGTCGACCATACTTCGTGGTTTTTCATTTCTCCAGCTCATCCCTTTATTTGTTTTCTATAAACAATATTGTATGACCACTCCTTCACTTTCTTTTTGCTTATCTTTTTAGCCTATTTCCACATCTCTTCTGTTCCATTTCTTCCGTATTTCGTTAATAACGTCCTCCTGATCGTGCCTTTATTTCCTCTACAAAATGGCTTTTATTCATACACTTCAGCACTTTCTATTTTTTCCTTTTTTTAGTCTTCACATTTCCTTTGCACTTATTTGAGTTGTCTTTGATTTTATTTTCCATCTCTCCCACTTTCCTATCTCTTTATTTTTTCCATTTTCTTCTGTTTTCTCTCTGTCACTTTTCATCTCTTCTCTTTTCTCTACAATGTATTTATTAATTTTCATTTATAATTCGCACTTTCTCCGAATTATCCACTCCCTGTCTCTTCTTTCTTATATTGTATTAATTTACAATTCATTCCAATGCTACCCTCTCTTTTGTATGCACTACTTGTCCATCTTTTTCACTTTCATTCCCGTATTTGACCTATTTGTCTCCATGTCCGTAAACCCGTCTCTCTGTCCGGGAATACGCTCCTCCCTGTCGATAATTCTGCCTGTCTCTTTCTTTTTGTTTTTTTTTTGATTTCGTATCTGTATAGCTTTGATATTTAATCTACGTCCTGCGAATTTTATTTTTTATTACTGATTTTATTTTTGAATTTTGCTTCCTGTGTTGATTTTATTTGTCTTTCCATTTCCATTTGATTGTCATATTAAATTCCTGTGCATTGTCTCTTCTTTTCTTTTTTTCTGCTCATCCGCATCCTGCTTTCTCTTTCAATCCGCCTTTTGTCTCTTCTCATTATTATAATTTTGTCCTCTTATTTATCAATGTAGTTCTGATCATTTTCTCTCTCTTATTTTTCATTGTAGTTCCTATTTTATAATCGTTAGAATTTTAAACGAAGGAGTTATTGTATTAAAGTTTGTCCGGGTCCTTGCAATGTTTCTGCGCAAATGTCTCTTTCTTATTTTCAGCATCTCATTGCTTCCCTGAAGAATGTTTTCTTTTCGCCTCTCCTCTAGAGGTACCCCCTTCCTGCCTTTACCTTTTCATTCATTCATTCTCCTCAATTTTTCTCGTACGTATACATTCACTCAATGGTTGGTCGAAAGACCCTCCTATAGTCTGGAGCAACTTCATTTGGTGTCCATCTATGTATAAACTGTTAAAATCTTTAATTTTCTCCTTCTCTCGTACTTATGTGCGTAATGTATTGATAAATCCAAGAAACAGTTATTAACATCAATTATAATTGATTTTATGCATTGGTTAAAGGAGCTTTGTATCCAGTTATCCAGACCTTACAGTGCGTTCGTTTAGTAAAGACAATGGGACGCGTATATACGCATATGTATACATACGAGCGTTCATTTTTTTTGCACGAGATAAAACAATTATATATGCACATGTGTATTTGTGTTATTATTATATACACTTGTGCATTATCAATACACAAAACAGTCTCAAAGTGGCTCAAAGAGTGTTTCACAATAACAAATGGAGTGTATACATATATGTATGTATATAATTATATGTATACCCAATAGATAAATACACATCTTCCTCCTGGAGCATGGTTTTTATTTTTGTTTCTTTTGACAAGTTTCATGCGGGTGTTAATTATAAGATTTTCATGTGGGAATTACCAGATCGTATTGTAAAAGAAAGACAACAAAAAAAATCCCTTTCCCCTTCATTTCTACGCTTGTCCTAATTATTGTATATGCGGTGGGTTGTAGGTGTCATCATCAATTTTCATCCTCATTTACACGTAAAAAAATGTGTTAAGCGAGGCATTTATTTTTCCGTAGTAGCACACGGGGCACGTAGTAAAAAGGGGGTAATAGAAATAGGAAAATGCATCTCCTATCTTTTCTATGGGTTCATCATCATTCCCTTGGACAATAATTCGGTACTTGATCTTTTTTTTCCTCTCTTCTTTTTCTATGTCTGTAGAGATGTTTTGGGGTTGTTTTTTCCCCGTTTTTTTTTCTCCCTTGTAAATGCTCATGTAATGTATTTTGGAAGATTCCCAACAAAGCAAATGACTTTTCACTCCTCATCAGTTTCCGCTTATAAGTACATACATATGTTATATACACGTGTACAAAAAAGGGAAAGTGAAGAGAAAGGGGAGCAAGCGCCGTATGGCAGAGATTATTGCAGATTTGGAAAAAAAGAGGAGAAAATTCTGGAAATGTGGGCGGGAAAAATTCCAGGAGGGGAAGGAAAGGCTTGGAGAAAGATTTTATTTATTTTTTAAATATTTAATTAGTCGAGGAATTACTGGAACACGTAAATGACGTAAATATAGCCAATATGTATCTATGATGGCGTGTAACGGCAATTATTTATTTAATAAAAGACACAAAACAACATGAGCCAGTCATTAACGGCTAACAATTCCGGAGAAAGTCATTTGAAGCCAGAATAATGCTTTCTCAGAAATTGATTCAAATGGCGGGAGTCATCGAGGATAAATGATTTCAAATGGCAGAGAATCGCATACACATGGAGTTTGCCGTATTTTTTTAAAAGATAAACAACATGCGGCACTGATAATTGATCTAAAATAAAAATAGTTAAATATGACTAATAACGCCAGGATTTAAAAATCAAAACAGAATTCATACAGCACCTGTTGCGGCTTAAGGTCCAACTGTAGACCTCCAACGACAGCGACAACAACCAAATGGACTTTAAGGATTTTTTAGGCGGGTTTCGTGAGTGGAGGCTGCCAGGCCGTGAATTGGTAGGGAAGCCACATTTGTGAATCCTCGAATCAGTACCATTTCCTATAGGAAAAGGTAAAAAACGAGTAGTTTTTTTTCTTTTTTTAAAAAAAGTCAGACATTAATAAATAACCGGTTTTAATGTCGTAATAAAACGTACCGGCACCTAGGGTCTGTGCACATAAAGGTGGCATATTTTTCAAAGAGGTTAACAATATCAAGGAGATATGGGAAACCGAACAACAATTTTTGATCAAATGCATTAGGTGAGTTATCTTCTTTTAAAATAAAATTGAGCTGTATGGAACAATGTTCACTTTTTTATTGTTATAAATTTGACGGGGAAGTGAACAGCACTTTTGTAAATGTGACAGTAGGCGCACCCTAAGGTGACAGTGTCGATCGGGAAGGTGATGAAAATTTATGTTCCTGAAATTGATATCACGTGTTCGAGCAGACCTGTGAATCACCTATAAAAAGTTTAAATATATAAATTTATAGTTACTTTGTCACTTTGAATCAATAATTTACTTTATTTGGGTTTAAGTTCGAGGAATAATAAGTGTGACATCGTTTTAAAGCTCGAACTCGCAAATTCAAGTTTGGGTTAACGAAAGAAAAGAATAAGCCGGCGTTTCGGGAAGAAAATACTTAAGCTACGAACAAATTTTAGATTTTGCATGTGTATAAATAAAGACACTTTTAGCGTTTTTTTTTACTTTACAAGGATCTTGGTTTTTAGTTCGTGCGAATACTAAAAATATAAAGGGTTTAGGAATGAGTTCTCAGTGTCTCAGATATTTTGATTCAGTATTGTCATATGGGATGAAGTTACATACTGTAGTACTTACAAAGATAAAACGCGATAAATTACACTTAAACTTCAATGGCATGTTTTGAATTCCAGCCAAAAAAAATTATAGAATCACGAATAAGTTTATGTTTAAGTATGAGCTTTGACATTTTATAATCCGTGCGTATTTTTGTTTTCGGAGTCAACCCACTTGTGGGGTCGTAACTTTCCAGAACCGTTCTTGTAGTTGACATTGCTCACAAATTGTTTTGAAATGTTTTATATTTTATTGTTTGACATTTTATTGTTGAGCATTTTATTGTTTAAAAATTACACATGTTTATATTGTTAGGGTGGCCGATTGTCACGTTTCGACTCACTGTCACCTTTGGGAGCCCTGCTTTAGTTGCATTACATGTAATGCAGCTGCATATTTAGATTCTTTCATCTTTGTACTCGACTGTTAACGTGTTAACTCTCGTTGCTGTATGGTATAACATCTAGCATGTCAATGAAATTGGAATTTTGAACTTGAAACAATCAATAACTTGATAAAACTCGCTTTTGCAAAATAGTTAATACCTCATCAACATCAGGGCAAGCTGTCAAATTAGTACCCTCCTGATGAATCCATCATGTGTGGCTTCCCCACGTGTTGGTGGAGCCCGAGGCTCACGAAAAACTTTATTACTTTCTTTCCTATAAAGTAGTTTTCTGGGCAATGAGCTCGGGCAGTGAAGAGTAAAAAAAAATGTGTTCAGTTCCAGTGTCAATGTGTTTGTTGGTGAACGCAAAACTTTATTATTTAATTAGTGGCTGTTGAAAGTGTGAATGTACTCAAAATATTGTAAAAATCTTGGCTTGTCTTTGTTAAGGCTGTATGTCGACTCACATCAAGTTCAAGTCATATATTATGCGATTAAATAATATTTGTTATTAATTGAATGTACAGGGTGTGTATTCTTAACTTGGAGCTACAAAATCCTCTCTGACAACTAGGAACTACTTGATGTAGAGACACGAGCAATACCAATTCGAAAAGCTGACAGTCGATCCTTTCAATCAGCGGGGAGCGAATTTTCTACACCAGTGGTCAAAATGTATGTCCCTTCGCCACTTCGCATGCTATGGTCACCCCGAATTTTTTTTAAAAATGATTATTCTTATTTGCAAGATTCTTTTCTTTATCAAAACGAACAAAGTTCTCTTGAAAGCAGCGAGATAGAGGAAAGCAGAACGAGGAAAATTTGAGCTTTCGAATTCGAAATTGTTGGTTTTTGCTAGGAATATGAACATTTTAGGAATAATTCGCGTAATCCTAGCTGAAAATTTCCGATGTGTTAAAAAAGCCACATGAAGATAAACTGTTTGTTTCGGATAAAATGCAAAAGTAAAAGTTCTGTTGCAGAAGCACGACGAAAACTATAGGACGATCAAAAGTTAGTTTCAAATTCCTGCCAAGCGCACGAAAAGTATTATTTTAAATTCGTGTTATTTCTAATAGTTATCCCAAAATAAATTTTCTCAGAAATTAAAAAAACATGTAGGTAGAATGTCAAAATTACGGATTTTTGGCCATTGAAAATGTTACTTTGAAAATGTTACCATTGAAAATCTTACTAATGGTTACGGCAAAATTGTCACCGAGTGACTCAACGTCGCCAGTTTCCTAATGTTTATATTTCAATGTTAGTATTATTCAGTTTTTCTCAGGGAGAAACGTAAAACAATTCTAGAAGGATTGGGTTTAAGCATTGTTTTGAATTGATATTGTGTCAGTGTAGCGTAGTGTCAAGTAGCTGGATGATAGAGAGGAAAACGTGGGTTGTGAGCTAAAACAAACACCCTGTATTGCTCTAAAGATCAAATCAATTTGGTATTTTAATAAAAAATATGTATTGCGACTTAATGGCCGAAACCAAAAAACTACAAACAGTAAAAGTGATATTTTTTTACAGTCATGATTAAGTAACCATGGTGCTCTACGGCTTACACGGATTGCTTTGGAAGACCAGCAAAGGGCTCGTACGACGTCATTTCCACATTAGCGCGGTTTCTCACCGGAAAATAGTACTAAACCAAGACCGTGTAGACTTAAATGAGAAGGAGGTCGTGATTAATAATGTGGGTTATGAGAGGGATTCCTGGACTAATGTGACCTTCAATACGCTATCGCACCTGGGTAGGGATTTGCATCTACAACAACATCATCCCCTGGGTTTGCTTACACGGAGGATTACCGACTTTTTCTACAAAAATTATCCTAGTCGAACTAGAAGTCCATTATTTACAGTATTTAATAATTTACATCCCGTTGTTACTGTTGAACAAAACTTTGATTCATTACTTGTATCAAAAGACCATCCAAGCCGGGCCAAGTCGGACTGTTATTACGTGAATGAAAATTACCTACTTCGTGCTCATACTAGTGCTCATCAAACGGAGTTGATACGAATGGGAATGAATAATTTTTTAGTGGTAGGGGACGTTTACCGGCGGGATCAAATTGACAAAAGTCACTATCCCATTTTTCATCAACTTGAAGGTGTTCGGCTTCTCACGAAAAACGACGTCTTTCGGGATGAAAATGTAGCGAAAGAATTAGAAGTATTTGATATTACCGGCGTACGTACACCGGAAAAACAAGAAAGTCATACGGTAGATGCCGTCTGTGTCGCTACCCAGGAACTTAAGACATGTTTGAATTCACTATGCAAACATGTTTTTGGGAAAGGTATTTTTAATATTTATTAGCGTTCATCCTTGATTTTTAAAATAAAAGCATTTAAGATATTATTTGCGTTAATTTCTGTATTGGTTCATTATAAAAAAATCAACTACCACCTCTGATTTCAAAGTTCGTTCATAGTTTCTAGTTTCCCCACGCCCCAATATTTCCAGAGCTAATTCATCAAAAATCAGAGATGAAAAAAAATTATGATAATGTTAACGCATATGTCGTATTGTATTTTTTTATCTAAATGTCTGAAACATTCGTTTGTAATGTGTGTATTCAGATGTTGAAATCCGTTGGGTAGAAGCATACTTCCCGTTCACGCATCCTTCGTGGGAAATAGAAGTGAAACTCGGGGACGAATGGTTGGAGATCCTTGGCTGCGGAATAATGGAGCAGAAATTGTTGGAAAAGGGTATCAAAAGTTGCTGATACTTTAGTTTTGTATTATATTAGTGCGTTGTAGCAGGGAGAACTT
Organism: Disparrhopalites patrizii; assembly: GCA_034698585.1. NCBI lineage: Eukaryota > Metazoa > Arthropoda > Collembola > Symphypleona > Sminthuridae > Disparrhopalites > Disparrhopalites patrizii. The sequence goes on from JAQGBT010000061.1 coordinate 88,756, forward strand.
TTGTCTTGTTAAATGAAATTTAGTTACTGCCGTAGTAGTATTGTCTTTGTCGTAAAGTATATAATAAGGGTGCCAAAGCGGAAAATATTGAAAGAAAAGGTATATAAGAGTTGGACATATTCCGTTGAAAACTTTGGTCACATGCTCAGATTTTTAAGGAGGTCGTAGATAACGGAGAAACTAGATGTAAGTGCTGAGTGTTACATAAATGAAAACATGTGCATTGTTTTTGTAATCAGCTGGAGCCGGAGATAAAATAGGGTGGGCTTTTGGTTTGGGTCTGGAGCGCATTGCCATGAAGATGTACGGAATACCGGATATCAGATTATTTTGGAGTGTTGACTCTGGGTTCCTGCATCAGTTTCGAGTGGACGACCCATACACCCCTATCACCTTCAAAGTAAGTTTACTTGTAGTGGAAGTGATGGTACTATGTCGTGTAGGCTTTCCCTAGCTTTCACTTACCAAATCCCTTCCTCGCTTAAAATTCTCTCCACGTCAGTGTATCCCTGGTATTCTATATTCCGTGTAAGCGGTGTCACATCCTTGGTGGCAAAAGATAGAGAGCCTAACTTGCATTATGGAGTGAAAAATGTCCAGAAGTTACTGGTAACAACAACTTATAAAAAAAGCCTGTGTGGAGGTTTTGGTCTTACCAACTTTCACTGTAAGACCCTGTCCTGACCGAGCGTCTTGTATACATCTGAGTGTGTGTATGTAAAACTTGTAAAGTTTTTCATTAAAATCAATACTCATGTGTAAGAAAAAATGACACACATGTACGCTGAGGGGGAGGGGTACGAGTCCAGTAATGGATCCTGTATGTCATAGTATGCGGGAGAAAATTCCGGAAATAAAAATGCTATTTCATAGTTGTGTTTTATATTCTGAAAGGTACTTCGTACGGAAATTAATCCCAGGATCTATAAATTATAATTGCCATAAATTGTGTTCACTTTTTGCAGGTCATAAGTCAATACCCGCCATGTATAAATGACATTAGTTTTTGGCTCCCGGAGGATGGGACAATGTCGAGCACTGACTTTTACGATTTAGTTCGCTCCGTTGGCGGTGACTTGGTTGAGCAGGTAAAATGAAGTAGTGAAAAAAGATACTTTTGTATGATTTGATCGTTACTTGTCACCGCATGGAAGTTGTATGAGACGAAGGAAAGAACTCCTGGAATTCTTTCCTTGCTTGTAGGCTTAGTGTGTGTGTGTGTTTTTTTTATTGGTTTTAGACTGTGCAAAGACTTTATTGAAGTGTGTAAAGTAAACTGATATTTTTATGGTTCCTCTAGGTGTCATTGGTCGACGAGTTTCATCATTCGAAGAAGAAACGCTGGAGTCATTGCTACCGCATTGTTTACCGTCACATGGAGAAGACATTAAGGCAGGAGGAAGCTAATAAAATTCACAAGCTGATAGAGGAAGCTGCTGCTAGAGATTTACGGGTTGAAATCCGATAATTGGGCTAAATAAAATACTACCTTTCTAATGTCTGGGATGCCTGTCCCGCAGTTTACTATTAGCTATGCATTATTCAGAAAGCACGTGACTATGATCACCTCCACTACATCCTCTTATGTTTTGTTCTTGGTGAATAATTGAACTTATAATAGACATAAGTTGGCCCATGGATCAGTTTGAGTACCTCTCTCTGCCACTACTATAAGCTTCCTTCATGACCATCTCTTTTCCGCTCTTACTACTCCAACACTACTACGGTGCCCGTTTTTTTTTCAGGGGAGCAAACATTCTCGCAGAGTTGCTCCGTTTTCACAAGTGTATGCACTATTGAAAGGGAGCGAACGAGTTGAATCTTTCTCTTTCGAGCTGCGCCTGTCATGGGGTTCCTTTCCCCCACGTTTCTTTCGTTTGCTTTCTCCCTCATGCGTTTGTGTTCATTTCTCACACTCGGCGAGGCCTAAACTTAGTTGAATGTCGACGTCCAATTCCAGTTAGTCTCACGCTAGTGGTTGGCCAGGCGTTAGCTAGCTTGTGATCACCAAGCATTGGCAGCATCAGTGCATGTGTTCAGTTCATCACCAATACATCCCTTGCATCGTCGGCATACAAAAAATAAATAAATACAGGACATAGTGACGGCAAAAGCAAGTGTGTGTTTCGGATGACGAGGGTTGTCACCTCCTTTTTGACCACTCGTCTCAAATGCCCTCCAAGAGTGACTTGCGTGTGAAAGAAGGAAATCCAGGTGGAGGTGTTGAAGGACCAGGTAATGTGCGTAGGTGAGGCATGCTGCGGTCGAACAAGACCGCTGCCATGGATGAGCCTACCGGTGATGTGTCGACAGGCAAATTGGAAGTGGCTCACAATGGTGATGAGTCGGATGAGGAGCAATTCAAAGGATTTAAGAGACTTCAGTTTGCGGCCAGACGAAAGTTCCCCTCTTCATTTCGTGTTGATACTAGTAACATTGTTATTACAACTAATAATTCTAGCAGTAGTAACAGCAGTGGTAGCGGTAGTAAGCAACAAAGTAAGGAAAAAGAGGAGAGTAACAGTAGTGGTGTCAGTCAAAAAGGTATTAAAAACGAGTCATCTTCCTCCACCTACATGGACTCTGAGGAATGGGTGCTTCACACTTCGTGCCTGGATGATTCAAGTGAAGTGCTACATGAGTGCTGCTGTCAACCAGACACTGAGAGTCTGGAAGGAAGTCGGAGTCAAAGCTGTGCATCTGTTGATCGGCGGGACTGTCTCTCCAAGTGTCAAGCCTCATCGTCTGAGAGTGATGTTACTCCTCACTCGGTGATATATAACGTGGTGGCACAACCTTTACCACCGCCACCCTCGACACCGCCGAATCTTGCTCATCACTCCCAGAATGAAAGTGCCGCTATTCGAGTCTATCCACCTCCCCCAGAGTGGTCTCAAGAGTTTTCTCAAAGAGATACAAATGAGGTAGGCCCATCCGACACCAAAATGAATCCCTGTGGTCCTTGTACATAAATTTCCAGATGGGACTTACAGAAATTCCTGTCCAAAAATCTCCCAATTCATTCGATTCCCCCCTTTCTAAATTCACATGGATGCTTTCACCTTCCCTCCCAACCTACTGGGGTGTCCTGATCCGTAGACTCTAGTACGGTGTATAATATTTCAGAGTTTTTTTTTCATTCGCTCTTTCCCTTTAAATCTTCGTTGTGGTCAAATCGTGTGCTGGTCCTTGCTACTGATGTCAATGATACGGATAGTCTCATCTTCTTTATCGTATTATATTACCCCAAAATTCCAAGATTTTCCTCCATCTTATAGAATTACAGGAAATTGTAAAAATAATAAAAAATAAAATAAAAAAACAAATAAGGCGCCGTTCCTAAATCTTGCCTTAAATTGCGACCCCCAACTCCTGACCCCTCTAACCATAAGTTGTAGCCCTAAACACATTTTCTTGCTTGACAGGCTATCCTCAGAGTCTCATCATCATCTGCCGGACAAGAACGTCAAAAAATTATTCCGCAACCAGGGAAACAATGGGAAACCGAGCTAGATTTGATTGTGCCAGTGACTGAGCCATTCTGCTGGCCTCCAGCCAACAACCGTCAGTCCTCCAACCAGAACAAGGTTAGTTGTCTTATTTTTCTACTTCTCGTTGTTCTCCTTTCTCAACAACAGCGGCAACAACAAAATCTTGTTTCACTTTCTTCCTTCTACTCTTCCTCCCCCACCACCACCACCACCAGTCTCTTCCATTGAACTGATTACCATGGGCCTACTACTATTAGTAGTAAGTATCAGTACAAGACGACGAGAATGGCACAGAAACCAGATACTATAAGCACGAAATGCCTACACATTTTACTCTGTGGGAAAGAACACTAGTGAAGATAAATATCGTTTGGATCAAACTCCAGTTTCTCTCCTCCCCCCCCTCTCTCTCTCTCTCTCCTTCTCTTTCTCTCTCCAAGACAAAATCATACTACCCTACCCTGGTAGTATGATTTCTGGTATGATACTCCTTTTCTCCTTTCTCTCATTTCACCCAACTCTCCTCTTTCTTGGGTTTGAATAATAAAACTACTACTTTCTACTGCCTTTTACATTGTAATAATATTTATACAAAAGTCAACATTTTCTCCCCTATGCACACAACTGGTTTCCAACAGATAACTCAAAGTTGAACCAACAGCACCAGAAGGAACTTAAGTTTTTACTCCCTCCCCCCAAAAACTCGCTTTCTATTCACAACCATTTCCATGCACCTGGAAAAAGTTTTCCCTTCTCCATGCCGTCCTCTTTGCTCTTTCTCGTCCGCTTCTCCTCTTTCTCTGTCTTGCTCTCTTTGTCATACAACGACAGCTTTACTTATTTCCCTGTCTCCTTCCCCACAATACGTTTTTCTTATCACTTCCGGGAAAAAGAACCTTGTGTCTCCCACATAGATATGTATATGTAATATGTATTAGTAGACATACATGGAGAAAGGGGCTCCTTCACCCCTCTGCCACATTGTCTCTTTTCTTGAATTTCCAGGGAAAATCTCTCACTTTCCTATTTTCCTGCTCCACTACGTGCCTTGTCACTGTTTGTGTTATTACATGTGCTCCACACTCGCGCCGTCACTTTACACCTTTATTGAAACGGAGCAGAAGAAGTGGCTTGAGCTACATGTGTAATCTGTATACAACACGAAAAAAAAAAACTTGAAATGTTACATGTAAACAAGAAGAAGAGTGGAGAGAAAGTGAACGAGAGAGAGAGAGAACGTGAACGAGAAAGAGAGAGAGAGAGAGAAAGCGAAAGAGAAAAAAGAAAAAAACATCCTCCTGACTGTTCCACTAGAACAATAAGCACAAGAATGTTTCGTGTGTGAAATTTCCCTTCTGCCTTCCTACTTTTCTTTTATTGTTCTTTTTTTCACTTCCCTAATTCCTTTTATTCCCGCTTTTGCCTCTCTACGAAGCGTGTAACGAAGGGAAATACTTTTTACTCGTAACTCATGTGTGTAAATTGCCCACGTGTCCACAATTTTTTCTTTGTGTACTGGTAACTTTTTTTTTTCTTTTTTGACAGTGACGACAATTCGTACCCTTCCTTGTGGTTCTGAGCCCATGTAGTAATACAAAATTATAAGCGGTTTAACGTGTTTAATCCTCATGTGCTCATAAATAACAAAACGTGGACTAAAATTAAAATCCAGGCCGGAGTCTCTATTTTGTCTCACTATAGTGTGGCATGGAGATAGGTCAAGTGGGACCGGAGAGGTGTATGGTACTTTGCATATTATTAGCATGATTCAGATTCCTCCTGCAGAATTGTTAAACGAAGGGTAGGAGAAACTCGGGTGGGAGACTTACACACATCCGTAGGAACAATCAGATTGTGAGAAGTTGTATACATCCTTTAATTAGATTTTAAGACTATAGGGAATTCTAACAATGCACGTCAAGTCCTCGTTGTGAGTTGGGGCACTGATAAAAGCCGCGGTATTTTCTTTGTCGGAGGGGGAGGGGGAGGGGCAGGGAAACACCATACGTCTACTCTCCTACCACCAAGTCTTATCCTCTCCAGTTCACTTGTGTCTACATAATTGCACAGCATACAGAAAATGATTAATGAAATGAGGAAATCCCTGGATTATCATTCTCATTACCAAATATGTAGCTATACGTAGATATTGTACAAACTACATCCTATTTGTACTCACACTCATATAAACATGGAGCATTCCATTAAATATGTAGTGCACACACCGTATCCATGACGGGTAATAGCAATGTGGTCGATAGAATCAGCGACTCAACTACGCCAACAACTCCACCAGCGTTGTTCCCGCTGTACTGAGACCATCTTATTGGTTATTAACCATTTCCTTCCCCCCCCCCACACCCGACAATTTTACCTGACGTGCTTGTATGTGTCTGTAAGTAATTTTAAAAATAATAGATATGTATTTTGTCTTCGTGTAACCACCCTGTCGGCTGGCGACGTACCTAACATATTTCCAATATACTTAAGTAGGAACAATTTTCCTGACTCTTACTTACTCGTGAGTATTATAATTTGCGTGCGTTTGGACGGGCAAAAAGCAAGAAACCTCGCGTCTATACACGTGAGAAACATTACTGCAAGGCGTAATTGGAGATTGTGAAAATTTTGAAAATGCCTTGTGTTTAAAAATCAAATTCATCTATTTTTGAAGAATTTTCGATTTCCGATGTGTTCTAGCTTAATTTTGGGAAACTTCTCTGATCTGAGGCAGGTGAACCCACATTGTATTATATTGTGGCTAAATAGGCTTTTGCGTATGTTAAAGTGGACGGAACTAGTTTTTTTCCTAGGCGTATAGAGTATCTGTATACGTTAGTGTTGTAATTGTAACGACACTAACACAGCCGACTCTCTGCCCCTCCCCGGTTACTTAAAAAAAGGTGGAACAAATGAAATTAAGGAGAAACAAGTTGACGCCTGGGTGGGACTTCTTCTACTTAAATGCATTCATAAAACTCTACTTAAATAGAACGAAGAAGATTTCGTGTGCACGGAAGTGAAGGGATAGGAAATGTATAATGCTTTGGAGCAGTGTTTACGGAAACATTTTATTGCCAGTACCTCCCGTCTACTCCCCAAATCGCTTGACATGGGGAGAGTTGCTTGTTTTTGTAGTGACTATACTGTTACTAACCGCCGCAGAAGTGAGACATTGAAATGGTCCGGGGGCTAAAATATAAATAAGTGATCCAATTTCCAAAGGGAAAAGGAGGACGTGACGGGACCATGATTTTTTTATTTATGTATGTATAGATATACACATATACACATACACATATTCCAGTACGATGTTTTTCTTAAAGCCACTCTCAGTGACCTTATACGTGAACAGGAAAATGCACATTTTATCTTGTTTTTTTCCGGGGGGATGGGGGACTGAGAAGGGGAGAAAGAAGAGGGATAACCAGCGGAGAAGGAATTCTCGAAGATTGCAAAAGATTCCCCGTACTTGTGAGCACTAACAAGACGCAATACTTTGTTAGAGCTCTTTCATTCCATATTTGTCTCTACGTTTTTCGTCTGCCGCCACCCCTCCTCCCACATTACGGTAATACGACTCTATGCGAGAGGAGCTTGTACATTATAAAAATTTGAATTTGACTTTGAAGGCAAAGTTTTTACTTTCTTTTTTCCTTTCACTCCTTTCCCCTTCTTGTGTTCCACCGTTCATTTGTACATAAAAAATTGAGTGTTGTACGTGAACAGGAGAAAGGGGAGGGAATACCGTCAGTGGGGCAAGTAGAGAGAGAGAGACTGAGGGGAAAAGGGTAATACGAACATGCCACTTGTACAGGCTTTCTCTCTCTATGCAACTTTTACATGTAAGTATAACTTTAAATGCCCCCACTCAACCCCCTCCCGCTCTCGGTTAAATGTATCTAAAAGAATATGGAAATATGTATTTTATGAGAAAGATCTGTATGTCGGTAAGTCTGAGGTGACTACGATATATGATATAGCTATGGGTACATATCTGTTGAGGATATGAAAGTAGACAAGGGAGAGAGAGAGAGAGATAAAGTGAGGGAGAGAGGGAGAAAGAAAATGTTTGATATATCTGTCTGCTGTCTGCGAAAATTTAGAGGAGGCGTTCTCTTGTAGCCACAAAACCTGGAATCCAGTGTCAAGACAGGGTAAAATGTAAAACTAAGATTTTCACAACGTTTCACCATATGCTGTATTTCCTTGTGTGTAACTATATGCATTATATATTTGGATATACCCATGTATATATGAGACAATATGTGTATTTTGTGAGTATATAAGTTACGTAGTTCAAGGGTTCAACATGTGCATGTCCTTGGCTGAGATCTTCCCCAAGTCAGGGGATATGCATGGAAACTGTAAATCTTTACGCAGTAAGTGGGGATTAGATCATGTGTTCAAAATGCTTTGACTGGTTCTCTCTCCCTCTCGCTCTCTGGCTCTCTTTCTCTGCCTCTCCATGCTTTTTAAAGGCAAATCTTATAAATAAATATTGTACAGTTGCCAAGAGAGTGAATGATATTTCACCGGCTGGAACTGACTGCGTCATAACTTGGGCAATTTTCAAAATTTCCATGACCCTTTTCTATACAGTCTTGGTTTGAGCTTCTTTTTGTACCATGTTTAACCCAAAGCAACAAAAAAAAATTGACAAGGATTCTATTGCATCCCGTCAACTTTGTGGTTGTAAAGAGTCTGGGGTTTTGGAGAAGAGGGGATTGTCGAGGAAGTTAGTATATATATATGAGGATTGAAAAGAGAAAGAAAGACTTGTAGTAGAACAGCAAAAAAAGAAAAAAAAATGTTGAGATAGCTATAGGGAAAGGAGAAGAAATCAAGACATCAAGGCTAACCCGCATTATTCGTTTGTACCCCATTACCTGTGAAGAAGACTGACTGACGGAGGAATAAAAATGATTTGACCAGACATGTAGAAATGTGTAGTACTTCTTCATAAGTTAAGCTTGAGCATTTTGATGATATGAAGAAAAAGGGTTTAGATGAAAAGAGAAAGAGAACATTTCCTTACGCCAAAGCAGCTTTCTTTCTCCTCCTTTCATATATATCAGTTCTTCTTTTTTTGCATTCTCCATATATACACATACAATAACATCTCGAGGGTTCACTCTCAAAAGATAAGTAAAAACTGCTCACTCAGATTTATATGAAATGATTACATCAAATTCCATTTTTCACGGATATGACGCTCGACATAAGTGTACAAGGACCTTTGGGACATGTTTTCTGGGGGGGGGAATTCAGCGGAGGTGGAATTTATAAGGGGGTTGGAGGGAAGAAAAAGAAGTAAAATTCGTCTCGATAACGACAGAGGCAAATGCACGTCGGCACGCATATATGTATTTTAAAAGGGATTTTTTTCTTCGAATCTCTCCAGTTTCAAACCTTCCCCAAGCCCCCACCTTCTTTTTCTCCCACTGAACATATACATAAACTAACAATCTGTGGTCCATGAAGCCTTAAGGCTTTATGCGTATAAAAATCCCCGAGCGTGTAACTGAAGGTTTGAATTCTAATAAAAACAAAGTAGGTATGAATAGAAGAATCTTTTGCGTCTCCCACTCCCGGGTTTTTTCTAGGCTTGTTTAGAGAGAAAACAAACTGACAAAGTAAATTTGACTAATTTTTTACCCACGGAAAAGAGACAGTTATTGCTATGGAAAAATATTACGTTGTATATGATACGTCTGGCAATAAAAAAAAAAGTTTTTTTTCCCGCGGAGTGCGGGATGTGCCTCGACGAGGAAAGCAAACAGTGTAGTGGGAAAGGAAGTAGTAGTAGTAGTAGTAGTAGTAACAACATGGAAGCAGCTAGTGGTAAAAGTAGTAAAGAATATTTTTTGGAGAATTTGGAAATATATATATATATAAGTAATGTGTACTAAAATCAAGCAGACTGTTACAACGGTCCGTACATGAATGTGGGCAAAGATAAATTTCAGTGACAGAGAAAGAGACGGAGGAGGGAGGGGAAGGGATGAGGGAGGGAATGAGAGAGAAAGAAAGAAAGAGAAGAAGAGAGGAAAGAGGCAGGAAGTATTAGGAGGTAGTCTCCAAATGCATGACCAACCACAGAGAAAATGCGGGCAATGGCAGTACAGTCGTAGTTGTTGAGAGAGAGAGAGAGAGAGAGAGAGAGAGAGAGAAAGCGAGGGAGAGAAAGAGGGACAGCAACACTTACTCTTCCAGGACCTCAACTACATCCACAGAATCGGCTTTACAATTACGAGGGAAATACTACAAACAGAAACAGGACAAGGTTGGAGGGTTACAACATGATAAAAAAGATAGGATTTTGGTAGAGAAAATGTGAACCGTAGTACTTCAGTAACCCAAAGTAAGTAAAGAGTGAGATTTTAAATGACAAGTTTAATTCAGCAATGAATGTAGTTTCAAGTGAAATTTGATTGAAAGGAATGAGGGAGCGAGACGAGAATTTGGACAAAAAAAAACAAACAGAATGTACTATTAATATATTCCCACGTGATTTACCTTCCCCATCCCTCTCACTCTGTCTCTCTCAACCCATATCTACCTCAATTTCCCCTAGGATATGTTTCGTACCGTTAGATCTAACCAAAATAGTTGGTATGGGAAGAGAAGAGTTAGAGAAAAAGCAAGAGATAAAGATTGCAAAAAGCCAGTTGTTTTAGCTAGGTAAGTTCATCTGAAAAAGCATCGGAGGAAACCACATTGCTCCTGGTCCTAGTATGCAAATTTAGTTTAGTGTAACTCCAATGCACATCAGACAAAAAAAGTATTCTAGGAGCTATTGAGCGGTGAGTACAGAGGAGGATGGCTTTTCCGTGGTGACGATGGAGTCGAAGAACTGCCCGTTTGAGTAATATAAAGCACTGCCCCTACATATGTATGCACATTACATACGTACATTACGACCCCGAGGAAGAGAAAAGAAATGTCATGGTTGAAAGGAAGAAATGACAACATTTCTATTTCCTCTTCCGATCCATGCATAATACATAGATTAAAGTGATACTGTCGAGACGCCAATATTGGATTTAAAAAAAGGAAAGAAGCACACTTCACTTACAAAGAAAAAAAAGAGAACGCAAAATCCTTCTACTTTTCTCAGCTCCTCTCATTCGAGTTTCGTCTTATGCTAAATATAGAAAAAAAGAAGAGGAAAAAACAGATTCCACCGAGTATAAAGGCATCCTGAGAGTGGGAGAAAGAAAGAAAGTAAGAGAAGAAATTTCTGTCTGCCTGCTTACTACCTGGTGCAAATACTTTCCCCACGGTAGTGCCTGGAAAGAGTGGGGGGTTGAAAATAAAAAAAGAGAAAGCTAGGGTAGAGAGGAGAAAGTGAGAGAGTGAAAAGAAAATGTCCATATTTTCCCTCGCAATCTACTTTCACCAACTCACCCAAGGTGTGGAACCGTCCACATATACAAGCATCTGTTCCCGGTGGAGACAAACTCTGTGAGCTATATTTATTTACCCTGAGGGTACTATTTTGGTTCTGCTTGTCTATACATAGTCTCCCTCCTCACTTTTGTGTCTCCCACCATCACCACTACCATGAGTTTTCCCCAGTAGTAGTATTTTTTTTAAAAACTACAGTATTCCATTCTGTCTTATTTGTCGAGCACAGGAATGGTCACGGTCTTCCTCTACATATATACACATCCTTCCTTGTCCCACCAGTTCTCCCCTGTGCCGGTATGCAAATAGAGGGAGGCGGCGGAGGGGAGAGAAGAATGAGCGGGCGAGGTTCTGTTTATATCGAAGGGAGAAGGGAAAGGTACGCAGAAGGAAAGCACTTCCTACCACTGTGCTAGTACACTCCAATCCTAAGTTTTTGTCGCATACAATTAATGAAGACACGAGATATTTTATTCTTTCAACGATTTGAAATTCATTTAGAATCACATTGCACTTTTCCACATGCTGGCTACTGCATAGAATATTCATGGTCTCACTGTACCCATCGAGGGAGTGGGACAGAGAGGAAGTGAGAGGAAGTGAGACAGACAGAGAAAGAGAGAGAATTAGGGGGTTAAAAAGTGTGGAAATGCGTTGGAAAACCAGGAGACTAATAATGTCAGATTTCTTTCTCTCACTTCTGTCCTTCCTATTTTTTCACTCTCGCTTTCCCTGTTTTTTTTTTAACTATTTGAGCCTTAGTTACACATTGTAGCCTCGTGCTTGTAGAACGCCCGTTATGTCCGATGAAGTTAGAGCTAGAGAGGAAGGAGAAAGAATTAGAGAAAAAAGCGAGACAAAGAGAGAGAAATAGAGACAAAGAGAGACAAAGAGAGGGAAATAGAGAAAGCGAGTGAGAACGCGAAAGAGAAGGAGAAAGAAAGAGAGAGAGACAGAGAGAGAAAGAAAGAGAGAGAGACAGAGAGAGACAAAGAGAGAGAGAGACAGAGAGAGACAAAGAGAGAG